>JANHGC010004404.1:62617-73867 GCA_027560395.1 Boaedon fuliginosus | reverse complement strand
TTGCTTGCAGCAGGGCAGGAGGCCATGTGGTATGCCAGTGATACCGTCACAAGGCGGGGGGGTGGACCTATCCCCCGATGCTCATATCTCTTACCTCAGGGCCCCTGCAGCCAGGCCATCCATGCTCTGGCAGTTGCCTCGCAGCGGCAGCACTGGCAGCCATGTGCAGCAGGAGCCCGTGTGGCACTTCTTCTGCTTGCTTGTGACAGCAATAGAGCAGGAGGCCAAGTGATACACCAGTGCCATGGCCATGAGGTGTGGCGTGGGGAGAGCTGCCCCACACCAGTTTACCTCAGAGCCTTACCTTACCACGAGAGCAGTATTGGGGCATGGATGGCCTGGCTGCAGGAGCCCTGAGGTAAGCCACTGCAGGAAATTTGTGGCAGCTCCACCACCCTCTGCCTCATGGCCAGGGCACCGCAAGCAACCAGATCATGGCTATGCAGGCTCTTAAGTATGGCTTATTTGGGGGGTACAGCTTATATTAGGTGCACGTGTAAAAACATGCCAGGGCTTATTTTGGGATAGGTCTTATTTTGGGGAAGCAGGGTATCTGGAAACCATATGCCAATTAAACTTGATAGAGAACTATATAAGTTGCTTTTGTCCATTCAACTAGCACAGTAAGTCAGTCATTTGCAAATGTATCTGTTAAGTATGTATTAACAATATACAAATTAAGCTGTCAGCTTTAGAAGCCATTTTTCTTAGACGCTTCCATGCTGCCATATGTTAGTTCCTGTGAAATTGGGAGGGGGGATTTTTAGAGAGAGATGAAAGTTTCGACATAACAACATTATTGTTCTGAGTCAAGGCTGTGCTATCCTGCACCTGGGATAGGAGTGGTTGGAGGAATGTCTCCAGCTGGGATTACAGGCGATTGGATCATGTGATGGACTGATGGATGCAGGGAGTGGGATTTAGATTTTCCACTATGAAGGGAAAACCCAGAATTCTCAGATTTGGGTTTTCCCAGATGTGCCAACATGACTTCTCTCAATAAATTCTTACTTACGTATTTATTTTTATTTAATTTGTACCCTGCCGTTCTTCCCTCATGAAAGGGAACACAAGGCAACTACTTGAATGAACTTTGTCTCTGAGTGCTGAATGGATATGGGGGAGTTTCTTTGGAACACTGACATAAGCATTAAGAGTCCACAGATACTTTAACTACTGTATCCATAACATCATAGTATTGTTGTAAGGATACATTCAGCTTTCAAGCCTCTTTCTGCAAAAATGCAGGGTTCAGCTTAATTTCCTCCTTTCACACAGTTCAGTCCTTTGTCTATTTGGGAAAGGGATAAGAATGAATCATCTCTGTCTATAGCTGCCTTCTACATCCACTATAGTTCAGACCCATTCATCTGAATATTATGGAGTATCTAAAGCAATTTGTCACTTCTTACAAACATCTTTTCAGACCTCCCACACTGATATCGCTACTTCAGAACTGTGTTTTGAAATCCATCATTACAATATGTATGAAACATATTAACAACTTCTATAAGTTCCTGATGAACATCATGTAATAACAATTGTTATTCTTTCCTTGTAAGAATTTACAGCTCAATCACAGAGTATCACACACATGAGAAACCATATTGTGTGCATATGGTTGGACGAACTCACCTGAAGCACAAAACAAACAGCAAGACAAGTTGAGTTGCTAGTGTGATAAGATCATCCAAACCACGTAGGCATAAAATTCACAAAAACAGTTTTCCAGCTGTTAGAAGTTTATTGGTTGGGTTTCTTAGCAGTAGATCCATTGCTTTTGATAGCTTTCTGTTCAGAAACAGTTTGCCTTTTAATTCTTTCCTTGTCAATTTTAAAAAATAGCTTAGCTACTTTTAAAATCAGTTTCTACTAAAAATATCCCTTACCACGCAAACATGTTTCTGATCTGAAAAAGGATCTATATATAAATATTATGGGGCTCAATTTAATGTACTAAATATCTAATTTTGTATCATAGTGATAGTTAAAAGAAATTATTATTAATAGTAAGAAATTACTATTACTATTATTATTATTATATCTGTTGTTGCTGTGGCTGCTGTTGTTGTATCATCTTGTTCTTCATTATTTTAGTTCACTGAAGAAAATGAGCAGAACTTTTTTTCATAATGAACAGCCAGGGCTGCAACAAATACCACAAAAGAAAAGTGTGTCAGTGTTGTCACACACAAATCTGTATTATAATTTGTTGTGACATGATGTGGCGAGACATAAAGGCTGCACTTAATTTCTGTTTATTCATTTTACATCTTGACATCGCACCCAGAAGCCTGGTATATTATCAGCTAATCTTGGTAGAGGACTTTAATTGCTTGATTGCTTTCTATTTCAAGTGGCCTGGGTGTATGATGCCAACCAGGCCTGAATTCAAGAATCTGCTTTTAATTTACAGATTAAATAAACTACTCTTTTTTTAAAAAAAAAAAGTGCATTTAGATGCCCGTATTGTAATGTTATAATAGCCCAGACTATTTCAAAATACTTATCATGATTACTATTAAAAAAACAAGAGAAAATGGTCCAAAAATCCAAAGATTATTAAATAAGAATTCCTCTGCTGTACACAAATGAATATTATTTTAAAACCATTCTCAATTTTGTTTTTATTTATTTATTTATTTAGGCAGTTGTATAGTTGTTCAACAAACTATGGGACTCTGGGGAGCATAAAGACAAAAGGTAATGGGAGACCCTGCAGATTTTACTCTGTTAGCCATTGCCAACTATAAAGGGTGAGGCCCGTCTCCATTTCAAGGCCATTGAGTCAGCACATTTGAAAGACATTTTCATGATCATGTGGTCAGAATACTTTTCCACTGAAGTGGTACCTATTTATCTACTCGTATTTGCATTCTAAGTTGCAAATGCTAGGTTGACAGGAGCTGGGGCAAGGACAGGAACTCACCCTGTTATATGGACCTTGGGTCTTGTACCTGGGCTGTCAGTTTTAAAGCCAACAAGCCCAGCATCTTAACTACTGAGCCATTGCGCTATGGGCAACATGCAAAAAACCAAAAGCCTTCTCTGGCATAGCTGTCACGTGCTCTTTAGTCTATCAGTCCAGTACAGCCTACAGACTACAGTACATGCAATCAAAGCAAGACAGTACAATCATCTACAGATTCAAAACTAAAATGTCACCAGTCACAGGATCCATGGGCCTAAGATTCATAGCTAATCGTTTTTGTAAGTTTTCAGCCAAAGCCTATTCTTCCCCAACCAGACATCAACAAGCTCCAGATACCAAGGTAGAACCATGGCAGCTACACTAGGATGGACTTTGTTTCTGAGTGCTAATTGGAAATGGGGAAGTTTCATTGGAACCCTGACATTGGGCAAGTATAAAGGAGCCATCAATATACACAAGGGGCATTGTCCATCCCAACTTGAAGACAAGCTAGTCACCCACTTAGAGAACAATATTTGAGCCTTGTAAAGAAAAACAGATGAGAAAAAGGAAACAGTTGGAGGATAAAATTGAAGTTAAAGCTATGCTCTGAAACTTGTGTGAACCTGGTCCATAATTTACTGAACAAACAATTAAGCCAGCAGAAATACACATATTTGAACATAACCAGGAATTCAATACATGAGATGCCACACTAAGAGAATTCATAGCAGCATTGGGATCTGTTTTCAACAGAAATAGAAGAGACAGGTAAACATGCTATCAGACAACACGTATCAGCAATGCTGGTTGTACACAAACCAAACAATATGCTCAAACCAATGGAGCAGCACACTTTGAAAGACCTGAAACAAGATCAGGACACCATTATTCCACTGGCAGACAAAGTTCATTTAATGATGGTGATGAACTGTACATATTATGAAACAAAGGCATTCACCCTGCTCAATGATTCCTCAACATACAGACCAGCAAAGACATCAGAGATGAGAACAATGGTCACCTAACTGAGAAGGAATGGTGGAAAATGAGAGGAACAGATGCAGCCTCAACAAGATTCTACAGACTCCTAAGATAAACAAAATAAGAGTCCCTCTAAGACCTATTATAGTGCTACAAGATGCACCTATGTATAACCTGGCTAAATGACTGTCACAATGCTTAAGGAAGGAAGGAAGAAAAGAAGAAACAAGGTACAAGACTACATAGCACACCCTGCCATACCTCAAAAACATTTCAGAAGGTGTGGAATGCAGCTTCCGAGATCTGCAAGTGGGCATCGCACACCACTTAGAGGCTACCATAATGACGACAAATTATGCATTGCATAATATATAGTACTTCCAATGTGATCTACCAAATCCCCTGCATGGATTGCTCCTGTAACTATGTAAGACAGACGTGGAGGAAGCCAACCACCAGATTGCAAGAACACAAGCAAGGGGTCAGATAAGGAGACCCAAACTCATTGCTAACCTCATACTGCAATGAATAATGACTCCCATTCAACTTTGCAATAATTAAGATTGAGAAATAGGCCCCTCATCAGTCAATAGGAGTGCTGATTTACCATCAGCCTATCAAGTACTTAGAAGGCAAGGGATGGGCAGCAGAAGCAAATGACAGCTAATCTTAAAAGCCAGCCATCAACACACCCCAATCATCTAAAAAAGCCACTTACAACAGGCACTATAAATACCACCCACAGAACAGCACACATACTAATAGAGAGAAGTTCCCTGAAGATGGGCTCCAGCACAAGTCCAAAAGCTAAGAAGACAAAACTTCTGGTCTCAGTGACCGATCCAAATTTGATCATGTAAACTGAGAGTCGAAATCCCAAGCTGGCATTGACAAGCACCATCCAGAGCTCAGGGTTGCTCAAGATTCAACCACTGAAGCAAAAGGAATATTTTTTGCATAATCTAAGACAGTTATTTCTATTTTAGCATTAAAATCAACATTAAACTCTTAGCATTTCAAGAACACACCCACACCTGGTTTAGAGAAGGGGGAAATGTCATGATATGTCATTTGACGACAATGTGAAGTCACGAGTTTGATACCCCTGTCCTAAGTAGACCACATCAGGAAATCAATTCCAGAGGAAGGTTAAAACTACTTTTATTGAGATTGGTTACAATAACAGAATATAAGTCTAAATGTACTTTCCTTCCTCCTCCTTATACACCTCCTGCGAATTAGGGAGGTTCTGTTTGATTCTCATCTACGTACTATTTCTCTGCTGTGGACTTAAAATGTGCTTCACACCTCATTGCAAGGGTAAAGGCGTTTGCATATCTTCATCAAGAACAGATGGAGCTGGGGTGCAAATAAGTTTAATAAATTAATAAACAAACTAATGAATAACCTTCCATACCCTCTAATACTTTAAGCTTATCATAAATAACTGGTGATATCTTCCATTTTTAAAAAAACAATTTGTCAGCCTTCAGTTTCATTCTTTACAATCTGGAACATCTAAGATGATAAGGACTGGAGAGTTGAAATTTAGAAAATAAAAATAATAAACTAAATATAATTAGCATAGAACATCTGCAAATACAAGTAATGCAAGATTATTTTTTGTTAGTCATTATGGGTCAGAAACCTTTGAAGTGTTGTGTTGCAGCATGTCACTGTGTGGGTCTTTTGGTGCTTTAATTTGTCTATAGAAAGGAAGGGTTTAATGATACATGATGCAGCTGTAAAATAAGTTGGTGTATCAAAAGGCTAAGTGGACCAACCCTTACTAAATCAACTTAGTTGTCTATGAATTAAATGATATTAGCAAGAGCATTTATTCTGTCCATGTTGTTGTTGTGGCCTGTCGGCCACCGGTCCCACCAGCAACTGAATCAGAGGAGGAGGAGAAGGCATGGGAGTCAGGGTCAGCATCACAATAATTTGAGAGCTCCAAGGGGAAAAGGGGGGGTGGAGCTGTCAAAGAGACAGAAAGAAGTGGGGGGCTGGGATGCCCATCAGCTCTCAGATGGAGAGACAACAGTCTCAGGTCTGGAAGTGGCTGATGAGGAAGATGAAGAACAGCTGGGTCCACGTGGATCCCCAGAAGGCAGAGAAGAGGAGAGCAGTGGAAATCTATGGGCCGATCCTTGGGAAGGAAGAGCCACCACTGCTAGTGAAGCCCCACCCTAGCTCTGGGGATAAAAGTCAGGGGAAGGAGATGAATAGATGTGGCAGACAACTATTCATCTCCCTGCTGGATGGACTTGTTAGCCTGCCGTGAGAGACAAACTTTTTGCTGGAGCTGCTGGCGGTCCTAATAAAGAAATCTTTGAGTTAATTTCAGAGGATTTGTTGTGTTTGGGGAGCTGGGTCAGAACAGTTGTTGCTAGGAAATTGTTCTTTAAATTATTTGAAGCATGCAAAGTAAGAAGAATACATAGGTTGTCAATAGGCTAGGTAAATTCTTAAGTACAACATAAAGAAAATCAAAGTGAGTAGATATAATTGTTTTTTGCACTTGTGCTTTAGTTTTAAAGAACTCTCTATAATTCTGCAGAACTTTCTATAATTGCAAACAGGAGGATACAGTTGTGATGCAATGAAACAGATTTTTATGGTTAAAAAGACAAAGGATAGCTCTTCTTGCCTCATATATTTTGACACAAAGATGTCTATATTAAGGCTTCCATAGCTATATGAAAAACTTTGAATGCAGTAGTAAAAGGCATACGAGAGACATAAAGACTTTTGTTTTGTCCCATCTAAGGGTCAATTGGATTTTTGCAGATAGGTCAACCCTAGGTGATACTTGCAATTAAATTGTCTGACTTAGAAGATCTATAAAATTAGTAAGTGCATGGTAAAAATCAAATTATGATTATAGCAGGAAGAAATGGGATTTGAATAGTATGGATATTAATCTAATTTTATTGAAGAACTCAACATTTAAACACAAAGTACAGCTATAAAAATTTTAGTTGCAATTACAAATATCACATGATTGTACATACATTGAAGAGGCTGTAGGAATTCACTTTCAAATGCTCAAGATTTTCACGCAAACCTATGCTATCAATGGAAAAACCCAAAAATTAAACCTCTAGCAAACACCTAATAATTTTCAAATGATTATTTGACATTAGCAGAAAGCAAGTAGAAATCAAGGAGCTGCCTGGAAGGCAAAATGAGATAAAAATGTTCATCAACAGGAAATTCTTGCCCTGAGTGAATGCTGCAGAATTACCTTATTGTCATAACAATAGTTATGACATAACTATGACACAACCAAAAGGTGGTGTGGTAGCTCATTTGTTAAGAAGTTGGGCTTGTTGGCTGGAAGGTTCGAGACCTAAGCACCAGGGTAAGTGACAGGGTAAGTTCCCATCCTGTCCCCAATTCATGCCAATATAGCGGTTCGAATGACACTGAAGATGTGAACTAAACCAGTCTTCTGGTTGGTATATAAGTGATGAATCTTATTAGTTTTTGAAGTGTCTAAATAACAACTTAATCAATTCCATATCCACTGAATATTTGTATAGCTATGCAATATTTCTCAAGGACGGAATTTATGGATTGAGACTTGAGCATACAGAAATGGAAGGAGATATCTCTGCTCTTTCTTGGCCCTGAAGGCTTAGCCAACTTTTTCAGAGTTATTTTTTATTAATTTGGAAAAGTGGAAGATTTAAGAAATAATGAATAAAGAGCCACAATTAGACTTTTTTAAATAGTACTGTTGTCACATACCCTCATATATTATTAATATAGCAGAAGCTTTATACCAGTCCAAATCTATGTAGTAAGAGGCAGACCTGAGAGGACAAAGACTTTAAATGCTGGACTTAATGTAAATCAAAACAGAATTACATTCTCCATTTGCAATCCATGCCTTATATTATAAATTGGAAGAAGAAAAATGTTCCAGTAACCAATCTTTCTTATTTTATTGTAATTCAGCGGAGATATGGGTTTGGGTCTTTATAGTATAATACAAATTAGATTATTCCTCTAGTACAGTGGTCCCTAACCTTTCTGGCTCCATGGACTAGCAAGCAACGGTGATGGCAGGGGCAATGGCACCTAGATCCTGTGCATGTGGAAAGGCGACCCCTGCTCTAGTATTATTTATTTATTTATGTATTTATGTATTTATTTCTATTTATACCCTGCCTCTCTTCCCCAGTCAAGGGGAACTTATTATTATTAATAATACTTATTAAATATTATTCTTTTGAATTATTCTAATTTGAAAACATGTGCTTGCTTGCATTTGTAGTTTAAAAGTAAAGATTGTAGTTTGGAAATGACATAATTATTATTTCACTTTTTGAAATTTTTGAATGTATAAAAGATTAGGGAGGGGAGGGAAACCTCTTAAAGAAATCATTATGCCAGTTCCAGTTATGAAGAATGACTTTCCCAAAATTTATTTCTTTAATTATTTATCAAATGTACAGTAAATAGTTAGTTGCTCAAGTTATAAAGGCGATTGTACAATAAAAACACTATCTTAAAATAAAAAGCAATAAAGGTAGATATAATACACATATTAAAGCTATCTCCTGCATTCTCTGTTCCCAAGTGGTCTCCAGCCCTGCTGAAAAACACATGTTTTGAGAGGTCTCCAGAAGGCCAACAGGGAGTCATCTCATCAATGGGGGAAGGGGAGGGAGATGATGTTCCAAAGTTTATTTGATCATGAGATATGTCTTTAAGGTTCAGTTTTCTGGATTTGGGGAGTTTAAGTCGACCTGATATTCCTTTAATACTGATGTAAAATACCAAATTATTTTTATTCTTATAAAAGTAATTTGGTATTTTACTTTTCCAAAATTGATTTATTTAAGTGGCTCAGTATAATAGTTAGAACCCTAGAACTAGAATCAAAGACTGTCGATAGGTAATGTACTGCTATAGCTTCCCAATTAAGTGTCTATCCAGTTTATGCTTAAAAACACAAGAATAATGGATGGTCTGCCACCTTCCTAAGCAGTGTATTTCGCTGCAAAAGAGTTTGTTTTATCAGGAAGTTATTCCCAAAGTGTAGCAAAAGAAAAAAAGAAAAAAATCCCAGTGTGTGTGTCTCAATTGCTCGGTATAATTTGAACTATGTCTGTAACCTTCCAAATAAACACATTCATAATGTAAATTGAGCAGAGTCTGAATTACTATCGCAGGGAGGCAAGTGGAAAATATAGGATCATTAATTTTTCTTCTGTTTGACTAAAAGTGATTTGGGATCAAGAAAATGCCATAGTTGGTAACACATCTCCAAAAGACTGTAATCATTCTTACTTTAGACACTAAGTCACAAATATTTACAAACCATCATCATACACTGCAGTTTCTAAGAACTACACAGGATCTCACTAATTTTTCCAAGAACTATTTATGACAGTATGACACTTCATGATTAAATTTATGCTAGAAAAATGTACCATAGGTCTCGAATTATTTTACCAACAAGCATGGGCTAAGCAAGTTTCAAATGAAAGTAATAAGCAGTTGAATCACTTTCAAAATCAAGGAGTCAGCTGTAATAAAAGTTTCATGCTAAGAAGTGGAGATACAGAAAGCCATGTGAATATAATCTTATAGTGCAAAACTTCATTTCAAATAAATGGTAGAGCAAGCATCCCAGACTTTTTTTTTAAAAAAAAAAACAAGTTTCTCCTTGTTATTATAGTTTAAAACTCATACAAGAAGTAAATCCATATTAGAGGGAAAGGCTCGCATTTTATTAAAGGTATTGTATTATGTACGTAAAAGGTTGTTTTTTTAATGAAGTCACTGCAATTACTTTCAGAAAATAGTAATGTTGGTCAACCATAAAACTGTGAAAAAGTCAGTTGGTTCCTTCCGTCTGTCACATATTCTGATTTTGCCCGTGTGGTCAGGGATCAAATTATATTTTACCCTGAATCATAGAAGGATTGCATTTTGACAATAATAAGAATAAAGCCCTCTGAGTGTATAACCTATGATGAGAACATGCATAATATCAGCACATCTCTATCAGAATACATGACATTCACTAATTATAAGGGTCATAAGATGACATCACCTAATACAATAATGAGCATTCTTCTGCACCTGCGGGAGAGAATTGATGCTAATCTAGGCCACTGATATACTTTTATCCTGTTTTCTTATGAGATTGCTTCTTTCCTAATCAGAACTCAGTGATCTCATAGAAATAGAAAAGGTTGTTCTCATTTTAATCAGGTTTCTGTCCCAGTGCAGTCTATGTTCTCCAGGATTTCAGACAAGCATTTATCTATCCTGCTTAGAGATGTTTGATATAAAACCATAGAAAATATTTTTAAAGCGTCTTTTGGCAAAATATCATTTTCTTATAAAAATATTTTCTTGATATAAAGCATAGACAAGCAACCATGAATGAGTACTTATCTTTTCTTGGGGGAAGAAAGATGATAAGGGTTAAAGCTTTGGTGTAAAATTGATGGAATTGGACAGATTCAGAGACATTGTAGACTTGTTTTTGTTTTGTTAGTTTTTTGAGTAAAAAAAATATTAAAAAAACCCATGCAAACTTATTGCAAAGCTAGGTACAATTTTCAGATGGTTCCTCTCACAAAATGGCAAGGAAATGCAGATAGTCATGACCAGAACTGAATCCAAAATTTTCATTAGTAAGCAAGTTTTTAAGTGTTTTGCTCCATTTTATAACCTTTCTTTTGCCACAGTGGTTAAGCAAATTGGTGCAGTTGTTAAGTGAAACATGTGGTCATTAAGTGAATCTGGCTCCCCAATTGATTTGACTTGTCAGAAGCCAGCTGGGAAGGTTACAAATGGATAGTGTAACTGTCATAAATAAATGCCAGTTGCCAAGAAAACTTGTCATAAGTCATTTTTTTCAGTACTGTTGTAATTCCAAACAGTCATTAAATGAATGGTTGGAAATCAAGGCCTACCTGTACAGGGAAGTAGGATCCAGGATCCACAAAATAGCTTCAAGTTGCTCAGATCTTGTCAGAATTCCAGAAAATCAAAGCTTTCCCAATAAAGCTCTAAGTCATTTTCTATTTTTATTTCTCTTTTTTTTTCTTGTTTTGATTTTTATGCTGTAGGTTCCTAGAATACGGCCTTATCCTTTCTACTAGCTTGTTCAGTGCTATAAAATTGACAATGATGTCTGAATAATAAGTGATTTATTCTGTAATGTTAAATAACTAATAATCCAAATATATACTGTGGAATATTTATTCATGGAGCAGAAGCTAGAAAAAACTACAGTACGCTACACGTTATATATTTGTTTGTTTGTTTGTTTGTTTGTTTGTTTGTTTATTTATTTATTTATTTATTTATTTATTTATTTATTTATT
>JANHGC010004404.1:31033-43626 GCA_027560395.1 Boaedon fuliginosus | reverse complement strand
CCAGCTGTCTGCAAGGAATATAAATCCTTCCATTCCCCACTATCCTGTCAGAGCTGAAGAAGCTTCTTGGATGAGAAACGAAACGTCTTCAAAGAAAAGGTGGGGGGGGGACAAGAAAGTCCAGATGGCTCCAGAAAAAGCACCTTTGGGACAACCATGATTTGGATGACTGAGAATCTCTACAGACTATTAAAAGGGATAAGATTTTATGCCGTGTTGAAGTGAGCTGCAGTTTCCGAAAACTTATGTCTTTTATACAAATTTGTTAATTTGAAACAGAACTACTAGCAGGCTGGGACATTATAGCTATATCTATGCATGTGATGAGTTAGAACACAGAATAATGGAGTTCTAAAGGATCTTGGAGGTTCCAATTCAACCCACTGGTCCAGCAGGGGATCCTATACCATTTCAGACAAATGACTGTCAAGTCTCTTCTTAAAAGCCTCCAGTGATGGGGTACCCACAACTTTTGAAGGGAATTCATTCCACTGGTTAATTATTCTCACTGTTAGGAAATGTCTCCTTAGTTCTAGGTTGCTTCTTAGTTTGCTGTGTAGATAGCTATACTTTGTATACAACATTGTTATTTGTATACTTTGAAATAGTTTAGAACTCATCACCTAGATAAGCTGTAAAGTTGTAAACTTTAATTAATTAGTGGACTGATCAAAATGATTGATTTATTGAAGCATCTATGACTAAATGTGATTTCTTTTACATCGTATTAACTCTATGCATTTAACTAAAAAAATACTGAAAAACATTAAAACTGACTTGTCCTACTAGTGGAAGTTTAGCATATACTGTAAATCTGTTAGGTTTCTACATCTATTTCTTTCAATAGCACCCAAAATAGAAGAGAATATTTTTAATATTGTTGAACTATGAGGTCCTTGGTGTTTTTTTGAGCTTGGTTGCTTTCTTGCAGATGTTTCATTACTCAACTACGTAGATAACAAAGAGCCACACATTACTTCCTTCTATGTTTCCTCAACAAGAATCCAAAGAAACAAGCTCTCCCAAAATCACACAATGAGTTTGGCATGTTTGGAGAGCAGGGAGAAATCAAAACAGCCAAGAGGGAAATTATGACTTTGCAATTAAAACCCTGCTGTGTTTACATGTGTGAAAAACAAAATGATTCCAATTGCTATGGAATGAAAAAAAGAATTGTGGAATGACCTAGGAATTGTCTGCTCTGAATACAATTAGAGGTCATTCTAAAGCAGATTTTAAGACCATAATAAAATTATTTCTACCACAAGGGAGTGAGCCTCTATGGCTGAAGAGAGACTACAACCAGTCTCCCTCATCTATACTACACTAGCTCTCAACTGTGACATTGGGGACTTCAACTGCAGTTATTTTACAATGCCGGAATCTTACAAAGATTGCTTAATTTATTTTAATTTAACCAGTGAACAGAATAATTTACAATGATCCTTGGTTTTAATGTACTGAACTCTGAAAGCTTCAACATTGCTTGAAGATTCTGGCAGCAGGGCAGAGATTCAAAAGAGCACTCTAAAGGAAGAGCTCATGACTGAGGCCGTGCTGTCTAAAATGATTTACATGTTCAAGGACCAGACAGACACAGAACTCAGCTTAAAAGCATTTAGAAGTACAATGCTGGATTTCACCCAAAAATCTTGCTTTGTCTTTCTTTTTTATGAATAGTAGCAAATATATACAGAAAAAAGTCATTATTCTCTCAGAAGTTTTTACTTATTATCCCTGACTAAGCTTTTATTCATTCTTGGCTTTCACCAATGTATCATTAGTGCATCATGTGTTAAGCATCAGATTAAATGAAATTGATGTTTGAAGGCAGCAGGGAGCGGGTTTTTCCTCTTCTTTTTTTTTTCAGACACTGTTGGACTATAATAGTGCAGATGAGGCTGCAGTAAAAAGGTTAACTCCATTGACGTTAGGATGATTGCACGAAGATAATTTTTCTTCTAATCCTCAACCACATTAATAAAAGGATGTCCTATCCTTTTATTTTCATAAAAGATCAGCAACAGTTACGTCATCAATATAAAGATATCTCTCTTACAGATTACATCATGCCAAGGTAATATTAAAGCGAGGCATTTAGAAATTAGTTCAACATTTTTATACTTGCAGTTACTACAATAAATAATCCCACAGTGAGAAAAGCTGGCAGGATTTGGTTTTTTTATTTATTTATTTAGAACAATGAAGGAGAGCATCATTGTAGCAGTGAACAATTTTGTTCCTTATTTTACTCTGAAAAAGGAAAAAGGGGGGAAAAAACCATATTGCATAACAAATGATTTAATCCAAATTTAACTGCATTGAATAACATTGATCAAACCATTGCAATAATAGAATTAGTACATAAATGGAAAGCAAATAGATATCAATAATAAGACAATAAAAGTGGAGTTTCGTTGTATTCCAGCACTGAAGAATAAAGTTTCTTTGCTGTGTCTTCTAGTTGATATACCCATTATTCCTTAGATAAACTCGGGTTTTGAATTTGTAATTCAGGAGTATATCTATAAATAACATTAAACATAATGTATTTTGATAAACTTAGGATATTAAATCAAAACAATGTGTAGTAAGACAAGGCACATCCTTTGAATAAGTGTCTCATCACCCATCCTGCTCTTCTTAATGTGGCTGAAAATCAAGCCTTGTTAAAAGTTGTTCAGGTGCCAGAACATGTGAAATACTATCTTTTCCTTGAATTATTTTCATTTTAAGATTATATTAATCATCCTGAAGATCCTTAGCTATTGATATGTTTATATAAAATATTCTAATTCTTTCTTCCAGAATGTTTGGAAATAACTAATATTCACCTAAAGAGGGTCCTTAATTGTTTGCAAAAATGTACTTTATTTATTTATTAAACAAACTTATATACTTTAGGCTTGCAATCATCCAAATCACATTTCAACACTGACACTAATTTGTGAATTTTAGATAAACCTAAGGAGATTATGAAATCAAGAAATGTTTTAATTGAATACATTGTTATTTTTCAGTTTTAGGCAATTGAAATTCCGCTTTCAATAACTTAAATGATTTAAATATTTAAATCTAAACTAATTTATTAAAGCCATCTAATAGATCAAAGAAGTGGTTCCAATGTCAAATCAAAAATAAGAAAAGATTAAAGATATCCTTGAGAAGCTTCATCAAACATTTTCATGAGATAGATGAACATATTTTAATTTTAATAGCCGTAGAAAAATGATCATAATGCTACGTTTTGGTCCAATTAATAAAAGCAAATTCATTAAAATTTAAACAAAAAGATTGTTTAAAATGTAATCATATTTTAAATATTTCCATTACACCATATTAAACACCTTTTCTGCATTCAACAATCCATCACTACTGTTTTCAATTCTTTTTTAATGTATGGCCGGAATGTCAATTAGTAATGTAATATTATCAAACTTCATAGTATTTTTTAGACAGCAAAATGAATAACTGAAGGTTATTTGTATGTGCCAAGGTTCCTGTCATTTTTTCAATCAATCTTAAAAAAAAATAATAGCATAGTCAGCAAGATTTTTTACCAACCTTCAAATCTTACTTCTGAAAGCCTCACAAAAGCAAGTTAAAATTTACAAATCCATATGATAGGGTAATCACAAAGATCTTTCTCTTTTCATAATGTATGGCCTCTATATTTTATATAACATAAACAGGTAGACAATTTATGGCATTTCTATGACAATGGAAGTGCAACCATTTGTAGTTTGACATTTGTAGTTTGCAAACATTTGTAGTTTGAACTGCCATGAATTGACTATTTCAAGAATGGATATCAATAAAATGTGTATCAAGTCATGAAGTCAAAGGGGGAAAGAGATGGCTTTCCCTCTTTCATAGTTGGGGTCAAACAGTGAAGGAATGGTGGGAGATTCAGCACAACGAAATGAAATGTTTCTTTACACAGTACTTGGATCACTAATGGAATTTATTACCCCAATGTGATTCTAAGGAAAAAGAGAAGAATTTGAAATTGGAATGGTTAACAAGGGCTTCCAGGAATGGAATGACTATATTTCAATAGCATGCCTCTAGTTACAGAAAATAGCTATAGCAACCAAAACTCTATTCTGGCAACTCATAAATATTTTTTTGCCTCTGTGAGAAACAAGAAATTGAGCTACATGGGATTATAGTCCGATCATCTGTTTTATGTTAATAAGTGAGGTTCCATAGATATGCTGGAACCCTTCAGAATAAATTAATACCAATGTCTTGCTCTAAAAAAAGCAGAGCCATCTTACTGGATTCCTGCAATGTACAACAAAAATGTATTATTTCTGGGCAGCGTAGCACTTTCCACAATCCTTATTCCTAGTCTAATTTATTGATATGAATTTACCTATTTAATCTCTATCACTACCAATTTGATCTTTCTTCCTTATCTTTCTGTATCTTCTTTGTTTAGATCAGTGTGACAATAGATCATGTGAATAACTCAGATTTACTAATATAGGGCAGACATAGAACATAATATCATATTATCCATCATGTGAATAATGCAAATTACATATAAAAATTATGAACATTTCTATTCTTTTTGTCCTCTCTCTACCATAAAATATGGATCAGGACAGAGTGAAACGTATCAATTTCCACATGAAAAAGTTGTTGTGGAGACATTAAATATCTTGTTATTAAGTAGAGACATTAAGTATCTTATTATTAATAACATGCTTATATGAAGGTGTTATGACTGTTTTAAATTATTAATTTCCATTTACTTGTGAATGGGAAAATTAATTATGAAAAATATTCTAAGATTCCATGTATGAATCCGTCAGAAGGCTTAAGCAAACTTCCTTTTTGGTTTTCTAAAGAACTTGAATTACTTGTTCACAAGTATATGTATTCAAGTGGATGCATTCCAACTAAATGCCAAATAAATGAGATTTAGGGCACTTCAGAAGGATCATTTCATAATTCATAAATTACCTTTTTATTGGCATTATGTTCACAGCTTTCTTAAAACACAATAAAATGTTAATGCTCTATTTTACTTCTAAATTAATCTCAGCACAAACAATGAAACAAACTCTATTTGCCAATAAAATATTCTAAAGTGCCGGAATCTAGTTTACAAGTCAGGCAGCTGAATCTCAGTATATTTCATTTGTTTAAACTGCTATAGCTCTTGTGACTTATAGACTCTTAAATAAAAATGTCATTTGCATGGTTTTATCTATAATTTCAAGTGACACCTTTGTGTGAATAACCAAATCATCTGACATGAAAATAAACACTACTTTTCCAATATTATGGAATTATTTTAACATGTATGTGTTTCAGTTCGTCAAGCATATATCAGAATTAATTTTCCTTTATAGATCAATATATTTATGCTACAATTCTCTGCTTCTTACCTGGCACATTGAATTCAATGGAATTTACTTTTCAAGAAGTCAACCATAAAATTAGACTAGTTTTTCTTTAAGTGAGTTTTTGAAGATCAGACATATCATGTAGATACTTAAATAAAATGTGTAACTATTTCAAATGGCTTGTGATCTTAAGGGGAAAATGTGAGCCCTGTAATCTCAGATTACATTTTTGGATAGAAAAATTAATGGGGGATTTCATTGAATCTGGCAGAACCGAATCCAGTAGGATGGGATAATTCTGCAACAGTTTTTGAGAATGGTGCTTACCTTTATCTTGCAATTTTCTTCTCTTTTTTTTTCCTCTTTAAGTTTTTAGTAACAGCCGCAAACAGTAGCAGTTTAGCTGATAGTTTTCAGTTTCTGCAAAACCAGTGTTAATTAAAGGCATTATAGGGAAAATGATATCCACAAAACAATATCCATATATCCATTGAATATTTTGCTAAATGACCACTATTATCTCACATGCGGGAAGCAATAAAACAAACCTCAGGCAAACACATCTTTCAGGCCAAAAAAGAAATCAGATTCCAAATAATCAAATATTAATATAACCAATATAAAACTATTGCTTGGTTCCTTTTTTGTGCAAGGAGAGAAGATGCCCTTTCCAACTGTGGTTGGAAGTTAAATATTGGAAACAAAAGGCTGCCATCATTCAGTAAGCAAGTGCTGCCATCTGGTGTGAATAACGTTTTTTCTCTGGGCCAGTTCAGCGTATTTCCAGAAAATGCGTACTACAGAAACAGGGTGTGTTGCTCTCTGGGTGATATTAAAAAGGTCTGCTTTTTCCATGATAACAAAAAACCTCCAGCATTGTCAGCCAGATCTTCTATGTTGGGTTGAGTCAGGACATGAAAAACTACATTAATTGGCACTTACAAGGAAGTGAGTGTCCTCATGAATAAAACTAGCATAAATTAAAGATCAACTACAACTTGAGTAGCCATAGATTGGTGTATATTTAGCCAAATTTTTTTTCTAAAAAAATAATTTTAAAGCTAACATTTTAAAATTCTTAGAAGCTGCCTGGAACCTGCAAACTTTTATTTTAATGAGCATAACCTACCTGAAAAAGGAACCAGGTTTCTTATGGCATATATATCTTTCTGATTTTGAATATTTGCACATTTTAATATTGATGGATAATTTTCAATTATAATAGATGCTTGACATCACAAAAAGCCTGAAAAAAACCACTTCAAACTTTTTGCCTTCTCTTTCTCCCATACAGTTGTTTTTAATCAACAAGGACCCCTCTGAACTAATCATATTTACTCCCAATCCATTTTCCCATTAACACAAAATGCTTGGATTAAGCTGAGCCAAATGGTCTTAAATTTAAGTACTTGGGTTTAATTGGGTTGTACATACAGCCTTGTTCCTTTCACTACCTTGTAACATTCCAGTTCCTAAGCTTGAAAGTAAATTGAATTCCAATAGCTAGTGCAAATTTATATGCCATTTAGGACTTCACTGCATGATTCTACATACTATATGCCTACATATGTGCCTATCTGCATAGCTTGTCATATTAAATACAACAGATATGTTACATAGAGAAAAACATTGAAATGCTCTATATGTTCTAAGGAGCTATTGTTATTGAAATTACAAACTCATTTCAGATATAACAATAAAATAAATAAGAAGGATTCTGGTTATTTCAAGCATTTTCACTGTTTAACTTCATTTGATTTCAGTGAAAGAATGAAGCTTTAGGTGACATGGATGACACCAATGTCTATATTTATTAAAAACAAATGTGCAATATTTGGATTCTTTATAGTTAAAGAAAAGTATATGAAGGAAAATGATTCACCGATTTTACATCATTATTATAGTACATGTGTACTCCAGATAAGCAAGTTTGGAATTACAGCCTGAGAACTGTTAATTACCATATTTATAATTATTTTGTTTGTTTGCCAATGTTCCTTCTAGAGAATGCCAAAGTAATTTAATGAAATTTTAGCTTTGTCACGTACGCACTCGTTTGCCTACATGAACTCCAAATGGCTTACATCCAAGTAGGAATACATTCAATTCAATACCTTCAATTCATAGGATTAAGTGTACAATAAATTTCATTCTCATATTTGCATCATCATATAACTCTCAAATACAACAAAGACTAGGTTGGTATAGAAGATGGAATATTTTCAATAACCCAGCTTACCCCTTCAGTAAGGCATTAGATCTCCTTTCTACAGAAGATCCAATTAATTTCATCCTATTATCTTATATAGTCAGGAATAGATACATTATTTTACTGAATTTTAATATTCCCATTTGGATGAATGTTTTCCACAATTTTCATTATTTTATTAAAATAATTTACATGATTTTATTGCATTGGTTATTTTTCTATCAACCGCACAACGCTTTGTTGCCCATGGTGTACCATAAAGCTGTTTACCAATAAATTAATAAATCATTACTGATCAGTATTCATCTGTCCTGGGAAATAAATCTCTGTGAGTTTAAGATTGTGATTATCTGATCACAATCCAACAGGCTCCTTGCCCACTTTTTCTAGTAAGTTTGCAGGGTAGTATTCTAAAATTGCAACTGAAAGGACAGGATGAAATTCTATGTGTATTTTATTATATCCTTAAAATAGAGTGATACTGTACACTAATTATCAGTTGCAAAATTCCTTCTAATCTTCCAGTTTAATTTGTGTTAAATTTTCACTTAAACAAATACAGTTCAGCTAGAAACATATTGGCAATCATACAACATTGGTTGCTTTTAATTCTCAAATGACTTCATTTCAGATGCTTTTATGTTATATTAAAGCCGTCCGTTGTGCTGCTGGGAATAACTTCAGGTCAATAGTCTCCCAGTCCCGTATTAAAACAAACACAAAAAAAGAAAAAGAAAAATACTCTAATATTATTTCCAGACAGATGTCTTCATTAGAACTATAAAGGGAATTTGAGCCTTACCAAGAATTCTATTATTTCTATAAATAGAGAGATTTTGATGGAAGGAAGAGAAGGAAATGTTTGAACTAGTTTAAATCGGAAAATTTAAATATTTAAAATGAGTTTCTTATTTTAAAAAAAAAATCTTAGCCTGTTAAAATTGTGATACAATTATAACTATATCAACTTATAAGTTCAGATGGCATTTTCTGCAAGTATTATCAGAGGGGTGCAATGAAATTTATGGTTTGCCCATTTGGCAACGTTCTGTCTTTTGTCTCTGAAGTTATCGGATTTAGCTGTAAGGGATCCCTCGGGAAAGTATCCGGACTCTTTCATTGGTTTCTCTTTTGCATCTGGTGGGAAGAAACTCCAAGACTCGTGCAGCAAATTGCAAATGAGGCCGTGGAGGGTTAGTGAAGGTGTAGTGAAGTACGGGGAGAACGAACTGAATCTGTATGACACAGATGGCTCACACCAAACTGCAAGAAGACTTACCAACCTACCATACAATTATTTTTTCAGGCAAAATCCAGGCAAGAATCAGCATATCTATAAACCCTTTCCATTATTTCTTTTACTTGTTTGGCCATGGTTTGTCCCAGGTCTATTTGTCTAAAATTTATTAATTGCTATGTATTATATATAAAATTGGCACCGTTTCATAGAAATCGGCCACTGGTCCAGAAGTCTATTGGATCATTTGTAGGATACCAGGAGTTTAATTAAGTTAGCTAGAAGAAACATTTCTTTTGGGAGCAGCAGGGTGAGAGATAGCATGGTAGGGAAAGTATTTTGTTGTATTTCTCAGCAGTTTATGACATGCTTCTTTTTAAAGAAATCAGATGTTATGGCAGTAGCCTAAAAAGCTGAACTATTTCAAAATCATGTGACATAAGGGTTCTGTTTAGATATCTACCTGTTAGCTGTTGAAAAGCTAAAAGGAAACTGGAGAAATAAAAAGAGTAATCTTTTTATTTTCTCTTTTTTCATTTTGTTTATGATTAAATTTTAAGTTGTTGAAAGTTGCTTAGCATAAAGGAGGGGGATACATTGTAGTTGTACAATCCATAACCATTGAGTGTGCTAGATGATAATAAAATGGACGGAAGTCTGCTAATTTCTCTATGAATACAGGTACTGCAAAGAAAAGGATCTGGTTGGCTTAAGAGTTATTTCTTCCCTAAGAAGCCAACAAAAAGATTAACAAAGTTACTCATTCCACAGGTGTCTTTTAAAGAATGAATTCAATCAATCATTTCCACCACTGATTTAAAGATCAAAAAATATAAAGTAGGGCAGGTGTGTCAAACGTGTGGCGTTACATTGTCGTCACATAATGTATCATGATTTTTTTCCCCTTCGCTTATCTGGGAGTGGGCATGGCCAGCACCTGACAAATCCAGCCAACGGGCCGTGAGTTTGACACCCCTGAACTAGAGAAAGATCACTTTGCACAAATACTGTAATCTACACACAATTGAATGTGCTGATTTATCAACTTTAAAGTTGATAAACCTGAGTGGGACCAGATTATTTGAGGGACTGCATCTCCTGAAGGCCTCTGCCCATCCTACCTGGTAAGATAGGCTGAGTGTGCTCCAGGTCCTTTGCCTTAAATTTGCATCTGGAGAGAGGCACCTTGTTCGTGGTTGTGCCAATTTTTGGAACAGCCTCTCCTAAGAACATCACTTGAAAGTCAAAGGATTTCAACTCCTTGCCCTTCCAGGAGGCTTGAAAAGCTGGCTTTTGCCCCAAGCATTAGACTAGAATGGAAGTGAGCCCAGAAAATCTAAATTTGGGGTTGATGGCATGTTACAACACTGTGTTGAGGTACATGATGCTCTCCTAGAGTTTTGTGGAATTTATTTATTTTAAGTTTAATAATGCTGATGTGAATTGCCTAGGATTATTATGTATAAATTTTCTTTTAAAAGTACAATCTTCTTGGAAAATAAAAGAAATACAGATTTTGTACAGGTAGAAATATGAATGACCACTGGGATATGTAAAAGGAGATGGAAAGTTTATAGCAGATGCTTTAAACATCTGAATTCTTGCCATGTTATTAAAGTCACCAGCTATGCCAAGGGTGTGTGAAAGTCGCCAGCTATGCCTCCATGGTGTGTGATTCTGCCCTAAGATCATTTTGTTATATATGAACAATTTTCTTGCTCTGAAAAAAGAATGTCAGTTTTGTCTGGTTTTTACGTAGTAAAATTAAGTTTTGCTTCACAATATTTTTCCTAACACTAATTGCAGGGAACAGCATTCAGTTTAAATGGTGTGGTTCTTCTTCACTATAATCTTAGAGATTTAAAAGCACTCAAGATTAACTGAATGAGGTCTGCTATTTACATAATTTTGGAACCTGAAAACCAACTTATTTCCCAATGCATGGATATTAATTCTGATATAAACGTCTACATGATATGCAGTAAATTTCTCAAAAAAATCTTTAAAACAATACTGAAATACAGCCTGAGAGATTCCAAATGGTAAGAAATGCTAAATTAGCTTTAGCTAGACTAAAATTTGAATTAAGGTACACCAATTATGTATCTGTCTCAGCTTTCTATAAGGCTATAGATTAATTTTTTAAAAAAACTAGATAGAATAATCTAGCTTCTACATTTCATTTATGAGACCAGTTAGCTTGAGAAAAATGGTGCCAGTAAGAAAAACAGTAATGCAATGTATACTGAACTACTACTATTATTGGGTATTATTTTGTATCTGCTCTGAAATAACCTTTACTAAAAACAAGGGGATTCTGGCCTTTACTAACAATCTTAAATATTGATTTTTATAGCAGGAATCCTGTAGAAAGTTACCTTTCCGTAAGTGTCATGAAATACAATTATAAACAAAGGACATCCTAGTTGAACACTTAATTTAAAATACTTTAGCTGTTCATCATCACACTTGGCTTTATACCCCAGTTGTGAAATTCCTAGTGTCATCTGGACAACCACTGTTGAAAATGAAACACTACCCTGATCCTAAATGCTTTCTAACTGGGATTGATGGCTAGCTTTTATTTTTGTTACTGCCTATACCCAAATTAAGGGATATGGTGGCTCAGCTTAATATGCTGAGCTTTTCAATCAGAAAGGTTGGCAGTTTGGCGGTTTGAATCCCTAGTGCTGCATAACTGAGTGAGCTCCCATTACTTGTCCCAGCTTCTGCCAACCTAGCAATTCGAAAGCATGTAAAAATGCAAGTAGAAAAATAGGTACCACCTTTGGTGGGAAGGTCACAGAATTCCGTGCGCCTTCAGTGTTTAGTCATGCCGGCCACATAACCATGGAGATGTCTTTGGACAGTGCTGGCTCTTTGGCTTTGAAACAGAGATGAGCAGCACCCTCTAGTGTTGGGAATGACTAGAACATATGTG
Organism: Boaedon fuliginosus; assembly: GCA_027560395.1. NCBI lineage: Eukaryota > Metazoa > Chordata > Lepidosauria > Squamata > Lamprophiidae > Boaedon > Boaedon fuliginosus. The sequence continues at coordinate 31,882 of JANHGC010004404.1, read as the reverse complement.
CGAGGGGAACCTTTACCTTTATCTCTAGCTAAATTGCTGAGGTTATGGAATCACTTTCAACCAGTTTTAACTGAAGCAAAGCCTTGGTTTTGTTGTTCTTTGTGTAATAAAGTATCTTAAGAGAAATGAGTATCTTCAAGACTGCATTTTATTATCCTTAACATTTACACTAAATGACATGAAATTACATCTAGGTATGTTTGCAAGGGAAAAAAGAAAAAGGAGTGGTCCTGCATGTAACTGGCTATATAAGAAGATCTATTGTTGCCAAATGTTTATCTCAGATTCCCCCTGCCCCCCACTGAAACTGTGGAACTTAACAAAAGCATTATATGCCCTTGGCAAACCAGACACTCCAGTCTTTGGATAAAACCTAATTAAACTAAGTGCTGGTAGCAAGGGCGTTCAGCAGCCCAGCCAATTCAGGTAACTAAAACAAGGCATCATTTTTCAGCATTTAATTTTGCCCTTGGAAACAACATGATGTGCACTGTTTTTGTATATGTCATACACATGTACAAGTTAAAAAGAAGCCTATTCTGTGATAAGAAGTCCAAATGAAATTGGTCCTGTTTGTGTGGAACTATTTTTTTTTTCTTTTCCATTTTGGTCATTGACATAGCCTTTGAATGAAGCAGAAAATGAGCAATATTGATAAGAATGTATATTAAAATAAACATTTTTTAGTGGAATGAGACATTTGGGTCTCTGATAACTCTCCTCTATTCAGGGAACGTTATAGAGTTGTGAGGTATGAGAAATTATTAAGTGTTTTGACCAAGTATTGGGGAGGAGACAGACGTCTACCGTTTATGTCACTGCTTACAAACATGACCATCCTGTAATGGC
>JANHGC010004403.1:66716-82129 GCA_027560395.1 Boaedon fuliginosus | reverse complement strand
CGGGCTGTGTGACAATGAATGATAAGCGCGCAGCGTGTCAATAAGATAAGATGGGAGTGTGTGAAAGGTCCTTCACGCCCCCCCCCCCAGCCACGGGCCCTAGGCGGGCGCCTCGTCCGCCTTGTGATTGATCCGGCCCTGCTTCTGGTAGATCTTATCCATTCTCTTTATTTAGCTTGACACACAGTGTTGGGTTTAAAATGCATTACTGCATTTTCTCCCTCAACTGGCACCCTGGACATTCTTCACCTTCCTCCTTCTGCAAAGAAATCTTCTTTACTCTCCATATAATTATAATATTGTTATGTATTTTGTAGCAAAAACAATTCCTGGAGAAATTTGTCTCAGCAATGTGGTGTGTTAGGTGGAAGTTGGCTATCAGGTTGGGAATGCCATCATTTTGGGCTGAGCAGCTTTGCCAATGAATGGAACTGAAAAGCATCTTGAGTAATACCTATTATTGCTTTTATGTCTCCAGAGAGTCAGTGTTTAGGATTATCTTCTTTTAAAAAATATAAAAGTATTATTAGTCACATTTCATCACTCTATAAATTATAAAAACACCCCCTCCCCTCCTCAGAAGGCACCAAACTCCTTAGTTCTGTCTTTCAGGCGGTAAATAACAGTTTGCATTATGTTATCTGGAGAAATAACATATTATGCTTTCAGATTTCTGCATTCAGCTGCAGCTTTGCACCAGGTTTAATGCCTCTTTATTTTCCATGTAAATTGATTTTCAAAATTGTTTCTGTGGAAAAAAGTGAAAGCATATCTTTCTATTTTTCCACTTAATACTATTGAGCTGGCATTTGAGTGAATTATGACAAATCAAGAATCTGAGATCCAAAGCCTTGCAAGAAGTCCATTGTTTAGTCAGAAGCAATTTCTGCAGAACAATGAAAGAAAATCCAATAGATGTGGAAATGTGCACAGAAAAAGAAAGAAGCCATATTTTGTTTTATTAATAATTTATATCTCATTTTCCTCTTAATTCCTCATACTTTGTTGGGCTCTGTCCTCCAAGTGAAACAGCTCTGCTTGAAAAATTTCCAGTAGCAGAATCACTCAGCAAACTTTTACATCATACTTAGATGCAGTATTATTTTCCATGAAATTTGCAGCATCTATAAGCTCCCATCCATGGCTTCTGCCTGTGACATAATGCATAAAGGTCAGGAATAGTCTGGTGCCAATTTGCAAAATGATACCATTCATTCTTCGGTGGAAAATATCTGAATAAGGTAGAAACATGCATCTTTATTTTAATCTTCCATTTTTTTAAAAAGAAAAAAAGTTATTGGTGAAATACAGTGTCCAGAAAATACAATAAATACAATACAATGAAAAACAAAAATATAACTACACTAATACAATTAGGAAAAATACAGAATTGTAATTAAATGAAATTATATCCAAGAAGTGTTAATATAGAAATAGCTTGATCCTTTACTTGTTATTAAATCTAACCGTATACAGTATATCATCTAATGTGCCATCTATTCAGCTTAATGTTATTTCAATGATATGTGTATCATATATTTATATCTGTAATAATATTCCTCTTATATCAGTTTTGTTCTCAAGTAATATAAAATTTTATTCAGAAGGGAAATTTAAACAAAGATATTTTCATATGATAAATGACTGGAATAGCAACTAATTTAGGTGTCAGCTATTCATATATTTTCATTAGCACCTCCCTCTTTTTCTGCTGAATTTTCTAAAGAATATTTATCTTATATGTTATAGGAAGTTAAAGATCCAGTCAAAAACTCATGTAGAAAGAGATGGGAAAGTCGTCTACTTGAACTATCAATACCCACTAGTAATAAACTTTTGGGGCTCAAGAGATTGTTGAGCTGCTAATGACGACAAAGAGGCTTAAGGCAGATGCTTTAGGTACAGGTGTATTTATTGAGAATAGAATGGTGCGTAGAAGCAGACATACAATGTGCATGCTTGCACTACCAAGAGCATGGTAAGAGTAAGGTAAGATAGAAGAACTGAGTTAGATGGGGTGAGGGAACCCCTTTTTATAGGTGTGAGATAACTCCTGCCCCCTTTAGGTGCCTCAAGATGGGACACCAAAGGTGCTTCCACCTAGTGGCACTGTCGCGACCCGGCTGGGTCCGACATCAGAAGGGGAGAAAAGAAGCTGCATGAGGCTGCATGGTGGAGCGGGCATACCTGCGATTGAATGGCGGAGCACCTGGTCGAGGGTGGATAATGATTCCTGTTGTGCGCGTGCACGTGGGTGTGGGTCGGGTGATGGCTATTTAAGTGTGAAGCCTGTCTGCAATTGCAGGCATATTTTCAACCCTGTTTGTGTTTGGCGAGCTGAGCTATTGTAAGTGGTAAAAGAGCTTTGGCACTAAAATCTTTGGAGTGCTCTGTCTTTTTTGTGGACCAGCATATTGGCGACGCGACAGAAAAATATGCCTCACCCACGTTTTACATGTCATTTGGAAAGCGACGGAGGACGGAGGAGGAATTGCAGCCTGCACTGGAAGGTATCACGGAGAAGAGCAAGGTCGGAGCCATTGGCGGGGTGGAGGCGGAAGGCGCGTTTGGCCTGGCAGAGTGCGAAACGAAGCCGGGCAATGTGGATCGAGAGGGCGGCAAACGATGGAAAGACGGCCATCGAGTTGTGCGAGGGGTGCCAGAGGGGCCGGTAGTTTGCTCAAAAGTGCGGCCAGAAGGAACCCGCGGGTATCCCAAGACTCCCGGGCAGACCCCAGGCTGGAAAACCCATTGGTGGCTAGAGGAAGAAGAAGGGGAGCAAAGCGTTGTGATGGCTATGGGAAGCACAACGATGGAGGCGCTACAAGACTGATTTGGTGAGGCCATTTATGGGCCGGTGGGCGCGGACAGTCGTCAGCTGGGGGATAAGGGGTGGTGGTGGTTTCCTCAGCCACAGGTATCCTCCCCATGCCGTAGTAATGTGCCCAGAGGTGGGCCGGGGGATAGGAAATTGCAAACAGTGGACTTTGGGTGCATGATGGAAGAAATATTAGAAGACCCAGGCCACCATGGGAGATATAGGCCCCAGAGACGACCCAAAGGGAACCTGGCCTGGGGTCGTAGGAGGGACCAATACCCAGGCAAAGGTGTCCATATGCCACCCTGGGTTCCAGGTCAGATCTGCGGACCCCCTCCACTCCAGGTGACCTTTAACAGAGACTCTGGACATGTCAGTATGTTTATAAGTAGGGCCTTGAGCCATATGGATAAATACCATAGGGGATATGACTTGCCCTGGGCGATGGTTGAGGCCGTGACTGGGGTGTTGGAGGGAGAGGCTGCCAATTGGATGGCCGACTTGCATAGCACCCATTCCCCCAAATTAAATGATTTGGGGCTCTTCTTGGATAGTTTATGAGCTCATTTTGAAGACGTAACAATGACCCACCAGGCGGCTGGTGACATTTTGGCTCTTAGGCAGTGGGGCCGAGCCACCAAGGAGTATGTAAGTTTCAAAAACTTGCCAATAAACTGCAGTCCTGGCTGGAGCATTTGTTAGTACACCACTTTGGAACTGGTCTGGATCGTGACATCCGTCATTCATGCTTGGTAAGGGGTATCCCTATTTATCTCGTGGACTGGTATCAAGCTGCTGTTGACATCGATGCTGGTCTTCGGGCAATGAATTGTAAAGCAGGGCCAGGAACGCAAGTATGGAGAGGTGGAAATAGGGGTGTTGTAGATACCTTTAAAGTTTGGGCTAGTGGCCCAGTTGATAAACAGTCTACAACACCAAGTGCACGGCCACCCTCCTGTTGCTTTCGATGCAACCAACTTTCGATGCAACCAACTAGGGTGGCAGAATGCCCAAATCCACCCATAACAACAACCCCGAAGAAGTCCCTGGACACAGGCACTGGAAAAGGAGCTGGTAGTGTTAACAAGCCAGTAGCAGGGACCCTGAAGATCACCAGATCGGGTGGTAAGACTTCGGGGATCGGGGCCACATGCCTAGATGTGGAAGCATGCCTGGGCTCCAAGGATGACCTAGAGACTCCTGTAGCTGTTGTTCCGATATCGGGGTCAGAGGATGAATCATCAGGGGATTCCATGGTAAGGTCTGCTGTTCAACCTTTTGTTTTCAGTGTCACTATCCAGGCACCAAATGGGAAGAAAGGGACATACAATGCACTGATTGACACGGGTTGCATCCAATGTTTAATGAGCCAGGCTGTGGTTACAGAATTAGGTATTCCCACAGTGTCCCTATCCACTCCTGTTCAGTTCTCCCAAATGGATGGGTCCTTGCTGGGGCGTTCTCCCTCCACTCATAGAACTGTCCCTTTACAGTTGTAATTAGGCTTGCACCAAGAGGACCTTAGCTTTGTAGTAGTCCCTAACATAGTAGAGGCCATTATCTTAGGCCTGGTGTGGCTGGACAGGTGGGGACCCACCATTTGGTGGGAGGAAGACTATAGAAAAATGCAAATTCCCATGGGGCTCAAGACACCCAAAGAGCATGATAGGACCAATGTGTTGGCAATTATATCTGAGGCCGCAGTTGTCGATCCCGCAATCCCAAGGGTGTATCATGACTTACAGGAGGTGTTTAGCGAAAAGAGGTGTGATGTGTTACCCCTACACTGGGCCATGGATTGTGGGGTGGAGTTATTGCCAGGGGTTCCCTTGCCTAAACCTCATATGTACTCGATGACCCCGAAGGAAATGGTTGAAACGCGGAAGTACATTGAACGGAATTTAGCCAGGGGTTTTATTCAACCCAGTAGAGCTAAAATTGCAGCTCCAGTTCTATTTAGGGGGGAAAAAGATGGAGGTCTTCGGATGTGTGTAGACTACAGGGGCTTCAATGATATATGTGTAGAGCTGTTGTATCCCCTACCATTGATTAAAGATCTTCTAGCGACCCTTGCTACGGGGCGTGTGTTTACCAAATTAGATTTAAGAGAAGCATATTACCAGGTTAGGATAAAACAAGGTGATGAATGGAAAACTACGTTCAACTGCCTGTTAGAGAGCTATAGCTACAGAGTGATGCCATTTGGACTGCAGGGAGCTCCTGCAGTCTTTATGGAGTTAATAAATGAGGTGTTACAAGAGGGTTCTTGTATACCTCGATGATATCCTGATTTATTCGCAAACTTTAGAGAAACATATAGTGCTAGTAAGGAAGGTGTTAAACAAATTGTTAGCTGAACATCTATATGTAAAAGCATCAAAATGTGAATTCCATAAAACAGAACTAGATTATCTTGGATATTCGATAACCACTGATGGAATTGCAATGGATCCATCTAAAGTGTCAGCAGTATTAGATTGGAAAGTCTCAGAAACCCAACAACAATTACAGAGTTTTTTAGGCTTCTCTAATTTTTACCGACAGTTTATCCCTTTATTTGCTGGTATTACTTTACCACTAACTAACCTTCTAAAAACAAAGCACTCAATGCAACCTGTCAGGACTCGGCAAAGATTAGTGTGGACCCCAGAGTGTCAGACAGCTTTCGACACTCTAAAGGCTATGTTCGCGAAAGAGCCAATATTAAGGCAACCTAATCCCCAGAAGCCCTACATCATTCAGGTAGATGCTAGTGATGTGGCCGTGGGGGCTGTGTTACTCCATCCAGGGGATGAGGGGGGTAGCATGTACCACTCTTGCGCCTATATCTCCAAAAAAACTGACAGATACCGAACGTTCCTGGGCAATATGGGAAAAGGAAGCATTTGCAGTGAAATGGGCTCTCAGTACCTGGAGGCATTTATTGGAGGGGCTGGAAAAGCCATTCGAAGTCTGGACCAACCACCGGAATTTAGAGGCTCTACAAAAAGCATGAAAATTATCACCAAAACAAGTCTGGTGGGCTCAATATTTTAAACATTTCAATTTTCAATTGAGGTTCATCCCAGGTGGGTGTAATTTTTTGGCAGATGCTCTTTCCCGGAAGCCACAGTTCAATTCAACACAGGAAGAAGTAGTACAGCCATTAATAACCCCCAATAAAACCTGTATAGTGCGGGGAGTGGAAGGAGAGGATTTGTGGTCCCAATTAAAAGCAGCTCTGAAGGATGACCCATGGATGCAAACAAATCCACGAATGGTGGAAACCAGAGACAGCCTGATATGGAAAGATAAAAAATTATATGTGCCAGAAAAACTGCGCCAGCATGTCATGACGCTAAATTGGCAAGTCATTTCAGGTTTTTAAAAACCTTACACTTAACCAGGCGGCAGTTCTGGTGGCCAAACATGCGAATAGATATAGAGAAATATGTCGGCCAATGTCCAACCTTTTTAAGGATGAAAGTTAGAGTCAGGAAACCAGTGGGCTTGTTGCAAACTGTAGCAGCACCCCACCGACCATGGGAACAATTGTCTATGGACTTTGTAGTTGATCTTCCTGAGAGCCATGGATGTTCTGTAATTTGGACTGTTCTAGACCTGTTCTCAAAGCAGGCTCACTTCATTGCATGCAAAGGCCTCCCATCAGCTCGCCGATTGGTGGATTTGTTTCTCAAACATATATACCGACGGCATGGGGTGCCGCTTAAAATAATATCTGACAGAGGGGTGCAATTTACAGCTTGCTTTTGGCGAAGGTTTATCAAATCCTTAGGCTCTACCCAAGGGTTGAGTTCAGCATACCACCCCGAGACCAATGGAGCAGCTGAAAGGGCCAATGCTATGATTGAAAAATACGTGAGATGTTTTGTAAATTACCAACAATCAAACTGGGTGGACTTATTATCCCATGCCGAAGTCACATATAACAATGTTGTGCATGATAGCACTGGATTAACCCTCTTCCAGATTGTGGGTGGCCAGTCATTCCCTGCTATCCCGGAACTACCTTGTATAAATGACCCATTGGGGACACCAGCAGAATGGGCTACCCAAATGCCTATAGTATGGAAACAAGTGCAGAAAGCATTGAATAAGGCATTTCAGAAATATGAGCAACAGGCTAATAAGCATAGAATGAGTCATAAAGACCTAAAGATGGGGGATAAGGTGTACCTATCCACCAAATATTTGAGAGTACAGGGTGCTGGCCGAAAATTATCACCTAAATACGTAGGACCATTTCCCATAATCTAAGTAATCAACCCTGTGGCTGTCAAATTATGGTTGCCGGCTCTGTTTGGTAAAATACATCCCGTATTTCATGTTAGTTTACTCAAACTCCCTAAATATGATGAAAAACAAAAACACAATAGGCCCGGTCCTGTATCCGGAACACAATATGAGGTGGAGCAAATCCTGGATTCTCGGATGTATAGACGTAAGGTGCAGTATCTGCTCAAGTGGAAAGGATACCCAATAACTGAGGCCTTATGGGTGGGATCAGCACAATTAAACGCACCCCGTTTGCTATGACAGTTCCACAAGAAGTTTCCATGCAATCTGAGGGACACAGTTACCTAATCTTATCTCTCATTGTCTTTCCTCTATCCTACAGGTGCCATAAGAGGGCGGCATGTCGCGACCCGGCTGGGTCCAACATCAGAAGGGGGGAAAGGAAGCTGCATGAGGCTGCATGGTGGAGCGGGCGTACCTGCAATTGGATGGTGGAGCACCTGGTCGAGGGCAGATAATGATTCCTGGTGTGCACGTGCACATGGGTGTGGGTCGGGTGATGGCTATTTAAGTGTGACGCCTGCCTGTGGTTGCAGGCGTATTTTCAACCCTGTTTGTATTTGACGAGCTGAGCTATTGTAAGCAGTAAAAGAGCTTTGCCACTAAAACCTTTGGAGTGCTCTGTCTTTTTTGCAGACCAGTGTATCAGCGATGTGACAGGCACAAGAGAGCTAGCACTTGGCGCACATATATTTATGTGACAATCCCCTTCTTGCTAGCTTCAGGCAATACATAAGTATACAATTATGACAACAATATAACATATGTACATTTTTTTACAATGTGACACACTTTCCCACATAGATACCTGTGCCTGTCAGCTGATAGCAGCTTTGTGAAAATGTCAGCCACCTGTTCCACAGTGTTTTACTGTGATAAAACCCATCTTGGTAAATTGCCTGACATTTTTGTACCTAATATCTATATGTCTAGATCTTGAGCCTACTGCATGGGCCTGTGAGATGCCTATGGCAGCCATGTTGTCTTCTATAATAGGTATGAGCAGTGGGTGTAGCTCCCAGATACTGGTGACCAATGCATCGAACCAGGTAAGATCATTGGCCATATCTGACAGACAGGAATACTCTGCCTTTGCAGAGGAGCAGGATGTGAATCTTTGTTGCCACACATGCCAATGTATGGGACAACCATTCAGGAGTATTAGGAAACCTGATGTACTCCTGCGGGTTGAGAGCTGTGTGGTGCCTTGTGAGGTAGGTTCTAACAATAGAATGGTGCCAGGTGTTTTGTTGAGATACCTAAGTATCCTTTTTGCTGCCAGCCAACATGTCTAGCCAGTAGGTTAACTGCTAGGGCAATATCTGGGTGGCTCCAATTGATGATGTTCAGCAATGAATCAACCACCAATCTATAGAGGATATTGTCCAAGAATTCTGGGCTCTGTTTGTATGTGAACCCCCAGAAGCCAGTTTCCATCAGAGTGCTGATGGATGTGCATTGGACATGTTGCACTTGGCCACAAACTCCTCTATCTTTTCTTTTTGAGATAGAGCGAACCCCTTCTTAGTTTTTATGAGGTACCTGTCCACTTTGCTTAGTGATTTGAGTATAAATTTGTTGCCCAGGGTTTCTGCAATTTGGTTGCAGGTGTCCTGATTAGGCCCAATGTAGAGGTCATCTACATAAACCATTACCTTCTCAAAATTCCCCTCTGATCTTCTGATGAAGATACTCTCATCTGCTGGGGAGATGGTGAAACTCATTCCTGTCAAAGTTTTGGTCAAACAGTCATACCACAGCTTTCCTGATTGCTTTAGTCTATACAGACTCTGCTTCAGCAACCAGGTGCAGCCTTCTGTATCTTCAAAGCTGGAGGTGCTGCACACATAAATGTTATATTCAAGATCTGCATGCAGGTATGCTGTCTGCACGTCAAACTAGTAGACCTTCTCCCCTTTTGCTGCTGCTGTGATGTGTGCAGCCTTCACACTTTCCTCCCTGACCATTGAAGAATATGTCTCACAATAGCCCGGCAAATACAGTTGGGCGAACCCCTGTGCCAACAGTTGGGACTTGTACAGGTATTTATTGTTAGGTAAGGGTTTCAGCTTGTAGACCCAGGGAGTTACAATTGTTCTTTTACCTTTGGGCAGGTCTCTTGGGACGAAGACCTGAAGCTGCTTAAAGCTGGCCATCTCGCACTCCATCACTTCAACACTACTCCTGTTCCTCATCTGATAGCTGGAGGACATCAGAGTAGTTTCTAGGAGCTGCAATTACAGTGTTTATGGAGGCAATGTGTCCAACATCCATCCTCTTAGGAGGCACTTTCTTGTTGGAGCATTTTGACTTCCTGACCTCCTGCCATTTGCCCTTGTTGGTATCCTGTGAGCTGCTGCTGGAAAGTTCTAGATTGGGTGGTGCAACTGTTGCTTCTGGTAAATTTTCACTTTTAGATTGGCAGTTTGTGTGTTTGTTGTGTTTACATTTGTTGTTCGATGTGGCTGATGCTTTGTTGGATTTTCTGGAGGTGAAGACTTCCAGGTCATTACAGTGGATTCTGGACCAGCTGTCATCTTCCACAAAGTTGACAGATCTGGATACCACAATTCTTCCTCTGCTGTCCAGGAATCTGAAGGTCTTTGACCCTGAAGCATACCCTAGGAAAATTAGCTCTTGTGACACCTTATCCTCCTTCTTGCAAAGTTGTTTGACCCAAGCATGTGAGCCAAAAAGGTGCAAGTGAGTTAAGTGGGGCTTTCTGCCATAGACCATGTAGAATGGTGTCTGATCTATGGCTCTGCTCTAGATTCTGGTTAGGATGTAGTTTGCGAATATGATCGCCTTGGCCCAGTATGCATGGCTGACATCTCCATCCTCTATTAGACTGTCATTTAGCATCTGGAGAATGCTGTTCCTTCTCTCAGACACCCCATTCTGCACTGGTGTGAAGAGCAGGAACGAGGTCATGTAGTGTATGATCCCCTTTTGCTTTGCCCATTTCTGGAATTCCCCAGATGTGTATTTGGTGCCCCTATCACTTTGAATTTGAGCAATCCTCACATTATACTGGGTCTCTACCATATTGTAGAGGTGCTGTGGGTTTTTTTAGCACTTCTGTCTTGTTCCTTAGCATAAATATGGCCAAATCTACTGTAATCATCTACAACCATTAGGAAGTATAATTTCCTGCCAAGGGACTCCTTGAATGGACCAACTAGATCTGTGTGGATTAGTTGGTATGGGTATCTGGCAGTACGAGTGGATGCCTTGGATATAGGGGCCACCTTGGATTTGGCCTGCTTAAAGACTGAGCACTCCAAGTACACATTGTAATCTTGCAGGTCTATCCCCACAGAGAACTGCTCCATCTTCTTGAGGATGGAGAAACAGGCATGGTCCATTTTTTGTTTAGTATTTGCACACATTTAGTCTGCAGTGGTTTTCCTATGTGTGCATTCTTTCCCCTTCTTCCCTTGGTTGGCTTACAACACTCAACCTCTTTTAGCACCACTGGTCTCTTTGGAACTCTTAGTAGTGTGAGTTCCCTTAGACTCTTTGGCAACATTGGCACTCTTGTAACCTTAACATTCTTAGTACCTTTTACCACATTGTCATTGCTGACAGTGTTAGTACCTTTGGCAATTTTGGTAACATTTACAGTTTCTTTACCATTAACAATGCTAGAGTCATTGATGGTATTAGTATCATTGACATTTTTGGCAACCTTTGTGGGTTTTGTACCTTTAACAACATTTGCATATGTATATCTGGGTACCTTCCCATCATCTGAGTCTTTTGGAGCTCTTGGTTCTCTCTGTGGCTTGGCTCCTTGAGGCTTCTTCCTCCACTAGTCTGGAGGGATTGCCTGTCCCCTTGAGATGAGAACGGTTGCCAGGTATGCCATTGCTGCTGCTGTTGCTCTGGATGCCAGGAGCAAGGTAAGCATCGGTGGGACTCGGCTCACCCTTTGGCTGGTGGCTTCAATGGCCATTGCTCTGCCATTTGCATTGTCATGGTTTGACACAGATGTGTGCAGCCTCTTGATTTCTGATGCTGCCATGGGCCCAGAGTTGGCAGTTCTCGGGGAGGTGAAACATCCCAACAGCTAGGGAAGCCATTAAGCATGTAGCCTCTCTGCTCATATGGCCTCTGGTCATCACTGGAGAGCTGCACTGGTAATATGGCTTTGGATCCTTCTTGTATCTGGAGAGCATCTTGCCTGGTATCTTGGGGTCAGTTAGCAGATCTCTCAGCCATCCTCTGGCTACCACTTGTTGGGGCTCAAAAGATCGTTGAGCTGTTAGTGACCACACAAGAGGCTTGAGGCAGATTCTTTAGGTTAAGGTGTATTTATTGAGAATAGAATAGTGGGTAGAAGCAGACATACAACTTGTATGCCTGCACTACCAAGAGCATGGTAAGAGTAAGGTAAGATAGAAGAAATGAGTTAGATGGGGTGAGGGAACCCCCTTTTATAGGTGGGAGGGTAACTCCTCCCCCTGTAGGTTCCTCAAGGTGGGACACCAAAGGTGCTTCCACCTAGTGGCACAAGAGAGCTACCACAAAGGGCACATATATTTATATGACACAATCACTGAGGGATGACTTCAAACCTGCAGCAAGAGAAAGGCTAACCAACGCTGCAAATCTATTCACATGGAGGGAAAGATGAAGCTAATTTGAAAATTATGCTTGAACATATCCAGTATATTGCATCATCCATACATGTGAATCAACTGTCTCACATTTGATGGATTGTCAAATAACTTATATTTATAAAGTAAATATTTGTAGCTCAGGGCCAGAAATGAGGGGTCCTTGATGCTTTCTGAGCTTGGTTGCCTTCTTACAGATGTTTTATTACCCAAATGATGGTAACAAGTGGCATAAATCATAAGATTTGGGGTTCATTTGGCTCTTGGGTCCTGGGAATTTTCTTCACTGATTTCATGAGAATATGGTGACTACTGTAAATCAACAATAATAATGTTCTATATTAATGGGAACAGTTTTGATTTCTGTAGAAATATTTCCTTTTAAATTAATAATAATTTTATTTAATATTATGTCTGTTTTAAATCAGCTGCTAACAACAGATTCTGTGTTAAAGTAAGTCATCATGTTAGGGAAATCAGGAATGGGTTTCCAGTTCTGAAAGTAACTAAAAAGAACATGAGAACAGAAAGAAGGCTTATCTTTTCTAGGTCCTCCTTAGAGTTTCAAAAAACTGGTTTTTATCCTAAAAAACAAAGCAGTGGGTTTTTATTGTTGTTGTTGTTGTTGTTATTATTATTATTATTATTATTATTATTATTATTATTAATGTTGCATCAAAAGCTATATTTTATTAACATACTTGGGGAGAGAAATTAAAAAAGCTGGAAGCCTTTTTATTTAAGAAATAAATTATTGGCGGCTTCAATTCATTATTTGTCTGTTTGTTAAGTCTTAATAACTTTGTAATGAAAGTTGTAATTGAAAAGTAATGAAACCAAACATATTTTTACTCAAAGGTGGTTTGGGGTCTGATCAGGTAGATCTCCTACAAAAGGTTTATGAGCTGAAAAATTAATTAGAAAAACAAAAAATCTAACAGTTGGCCATCAATCCCATGAAATCCCATGAGCAGTAAGCCTTGTGACACTTGCACTTTGGTAGACATCCATCACTGAACAACTGCCAAACACAGGAATAAATAAGGCAGTGGCTCAACAAAGTCACACCAAAATGGTACAACCAAGCCATCAGTATTGATAAGATATCCCTGTGGGAAACTGGTTCCATAGCCCAGTGTAAAGTTCTAATTAAGAAGAACAAAACCATGCTATGCTGTGGTTACTGAAAATCTATTCATCAAGAACTCCCTTACTTATTGGTAAAAATGACTATGATTCTAATGGAGTATTTCCTTTCTTCTGGAACAAAACTATATTTCAGCCAGTCATAAATAAAGGAGCATTAGATCCATATTTCTTCTTTTTGTTCAAGAAAGTTTCGTGAGAATGAAGAATCTTCTAAAATACATATTATTATTTCTTAATACTCACTATTAAGTTTTTGTTGTTGCTTAGTCCAGAAAACTAAATTTGATACAATTTTATCTCAGCTAGCAGTTGTTTTAGGGTATTTGCTTTTATATCCAATAGCTTTTCGACTTATTTACTTTGCTTCTGAAAGAGAAATATCAAAAAATGTTTTTGATGACACACCCATAGTATGTTTTAGCTGGAAAACTTGTAGTTAGTGGTTATGAGATATAGTTGAAAAGGATTCTTATTCAGTTTAGGGTTTGTTTGTTTTAATACTCAGTTGGATGTATTCTTGATGAATTCATAAAAGCATGGAGAATTCATTAAAGTCAATCCAATAACAAATGGTACTATTATAAACTATGTTATAATTTTATTTTTCAAGACAGATTTAGTCCTTTAAAGCAATTGGCAGTAATTTATTACCTCAAAAATAAACCAACAATATATTTTACTAATTTCTAAAATAATGGTGCCTGTCAAAGATGAATTAATAACAAGCATTTTTCCAGCAATGTAGTTGAACATAAATGCAGTATAAAAAATACAGAAATAATAACTAAAATCAGGTGAAATATGATAGGTCTGTGATGACAAACCTATGCCATATGTGCCATAGGTGGCACATAGAGCCCCATGGGGGGGGCTGTGCTGCACCCCATGTGACCCATTTTTGCTCCCAGGAGGCTGCAGGAAGGCCTAGGCCCAAAATGGTGCATGGATGTGTTGCCCCTCACCCACCCATGAACCGTTTTTGCTTCCAGGACACTGCAGGGAGACCTACTGAAATCTTACAGAATTCTGCACAGTGTTGAATAATGCAATAATTTTTAAAATAATAGGTGCATTGTGAGCATATTTATGAATATGCGCCCAGCAGAAAATAAATGGTTCCATCTTCTGAATGAAAAACAAAACACACTGAAGAAGAAAGATACATGCAGGAAAAGAAACATTAAGAAAAATCCTACCAAAGACAAACAAAAGATTAATTAGCTCTCCAAGATCCCAGAAGAATATAACATTTGCTCAATATGTCCATATTAAATTGGATTACGGATTACTGGATAGATTTTCATTTGCTCGTTCCAGAGGAGAAGTAAGCAATTCTATGACCTACCAAATATTTCTAAGGATTTACTTATATTTATCTGGATCCTCAATAGGATCCAGGTTCAGGCCCAGCTACAGCACTGAGACGCCATTGGTCACACTAGCAGAAGACCTCTGGCAGGCCAGGGACAGGGGAGATTTATTTATTTATTTATTTATTTATTTGTTTATTTATTTATTTATTTATTTGTTTATTTTATTCGATTTATATCCTGCCTCTCTTCACCCATCTGGGGAACTCGAGGCGGCAGCACAATACAATAAAAAGACAATTCCCATATAAAAAACTCAAAACCACATTCACTCACACAGTCGTACATGGGGGTGGGGGAAAGAAGGTAGTTAGGACCACGCTTGCTTCCTCTGTCCTGGTGCTTCTTGACCTCTCAGTGGCTTTCAATATCAATGACCATGGTATCCTTCTGGGATGGCTTAAGGGATTGGGAGTGGGAGGCACAGTTTTGTGGTGGTTCACCTCCTATCTCTTGGGCCATACCCAGACGGTGTTGGTAGGGCAGGCAGAGATCTGACCCGAGACCTCTACCATGAGGAGTGCCTCAGAGTTTGGTTCTCTGCCCCCTCCTATTTAACATATACATAAAACCACTGGATGAGATCATCCGAAGGCACGGGGTAGGGTATCATCAGTAGGCTGTACATCGTACAGTATGTATGATGTACAGTAACATTGTACATCTCTGTCCTGGGCCCAACTAGTGATGCTATCGAGGTGATGTCCAGGTGCCTGGAGGCTGTGAGGATCTGGATGGGGACCAACAGGCTCAGGCTCAACCCTGACAATTCTGAGTGACTGTGGATGTTGCCCTCACATGGTCCAGTGGATTGTCCATCATTGATGCTGGGTGGGGGAAATTGCTTCCCTCAGAAAGGGTGCATAATTTAGGGGTTTTCTTGGATCCACAGCTGCAATTGGACCATCATTTGAAATTTGTGGCCAAGGGGTCTATGCACAGGTTTGCCTGGTGTATCAGTTTTGCCCCTCAGTTGTGCCCCTCAGTTGCGTCACCTCTCAATTAGATTACTGTAATGCGCTCTACATGGGGCTGCCCTTGAAGAGCACTCAGAAGCTTCAATTTGTCCAGAATATGGCCGTGTGAGTGATTAAGGGTGTACCTCGGTGCACCCACATAACACCTGTCCTCCGCGAGCTGCACTGGCTCCCAATAGTCTTC
>JANHGC010004402.1:111074-121246 GCA_027560395.1 Boaedon fuliginosus | reverse complement strand
ACATTCAATTTCATTATCTCCTTATTTTCTTCTCTCCTCTTTCCTCTTGACTCATTTGTTGTCCCTTTTCACTGGCTTCATTCTCTCCAGTCACTCCTTTTTGACTGTGCAAAAAGTAAGTTCTTATGTCTCTGCTGTCTCATCGCATCGTCGCCATTTTAGGACTCTCCTTAGCTTTCTCCCTCTGGTCACCTGGCATTCCCTTGGAGTCATCTGTGGTTTCTTTTTGCTCCGGTTGGTGTATATTCTCCTTCTCCTCCAAGGTTTCCAATCTAGCAGTTATTTCGGAAATAGAGTTTTTAATTTCCATTGCTGTCAATTCAAAGTCATCTAAGATGTTAAGAATTGTAGCACAGTGATCTTGAGCCCCCACAGGGCTCTTCCCTTCTTTATCGTCAATTTTTTTTTTGAGTCAAAGGAATATCAATCCAGTATATATATTGTCCAAATATCAAAGAAAGTTCTTTACAAATTCCATCCAATTTAGTCCAAATTAAATTTTAATCTCCTTTCTGGAGTTCTGTCTATCTTCAATCTTATCCAATGCAGTTGGGGGATTTGGGGATAGACCTCTCCTTAAAACTCTGAAGCATTTTTCTTTCGCTGCTTTCTCAACCACAGCAATTTCTTTTTTTAAAGTTTTCCTTGGGGATCATAGTCCAATTTTAAATTCTTGTCTTACCCGGTCCCACCTCCAGATGGATTGCTTCCTCTGCCTCCTGCACTTGCTTTCCCCATGGAGTTCCAGGCTAATTGGACGCCATTTCTGGCTCGGTCCCTTCCGATCCGGCTAGAGCTCTCAGTGTGAGAGTGGGTGTGTGCGTAACCCCTCTACCGCTCCTTCCACACTCCTAGGGACAGTGGGGCGAATCAGCGGAGCTCGTGTGACTCGCACCAAGTATCACTGGAAGTCTCCCCAGAAGTCCCCCCAAAGATGCTTTTTCAAGAGGCAACTTGACTTTCTGGATTTTCTTTGAACATTCACTCATCCAAGAAGTTTCTGACTGTATGGTGGGGAATGGAAAGATTTATACTCTTTGCAGGCAGCTAGTCATTTGCATTCTTTTAGTGAGTCATTAAAGTCACCTGGAGGTTTATCTGTGCCATCAGGGTCACCTGAGTGGTGCAAATGGGTGTGGTGCCTTCTTGGAACTGTTGAAAGGATGGTGTTGTAGACTGGAGATAGATGACATATCTCTCTCCCTCTGTTGAGAGAGAGGTCTGTTCAATTTTGACATAGATGGCCTCTTTGACTCCTCTTTCAAACCAGTGGTCCTCTCTGTCAAAAATGTGGATTTTTTTTTCAAAAGAGTGGATGGACTGCTGAATCTAGTCTAATATAGGAGAAAAAAACCATTAGGACTAGAAGCAAAATGTCTTCAAAGAAAACCAGAAAGTCCAGTTGCCTCTTGAAAAAGCACCTTTGGGACAAAATTGAGTAAAATTACTATTAAATCAACTTTCCCCTCTATCTACAGTATATGAAAGAACTACTACCAAGGAAGTAATTCTTGACAACATGCATAAATAAAGAGTGATTCATTAACCTATGAGAGGATTTCTGACTTAACTCCTAAAATATATAATAACTGTGAACAATGCTATCAACATGAGGAGCTATATATCAATGATTTGAGGGCATATAAACCCTATTTCCAGTAGTTCTGATCTCCATAGGCAAAGATGTGTTAGAATTGCCAAGGTTATACTCTTCATATGCTTATACTCTCCTTGTGTGAATTTTTAAAGTTTTTTGAACCTATGGACCTGGAATATAGGAAAATGAAGTAATAACATGATCACAGTGACAGTCCTACCAACTGAAAATGGGTAGAGCTGGTTGTGTGAAGATCAAGATAATGATGATGAACTAACATCCTTGTTTGACATAGAACAAGTACTTAATAAACTGGAAGAATCTAAATCCAACAATCTGTATAAAAAAAGGAAAACTGAGCAGAATTACCATAATAATTTGGTAACTAACTGAACTTTATAAATGCAACACATTGACTTTTGCATATTTCCAACAAACTCAAATATGTGCAGGAGTAACGACTGTTATAAAACATTTTGTCTGGTGGCCTCTGGCAGACTTAATCATCTGGAAAATGAAACGCACATTATGTATCTTCATAATTACTCTTTCTTTCAGGTGCAAAAAGAACAAAATGAACTGGCATCTGCTCTGGGGTTCATAGTTACTAGCTTAGGATTTTGAAATGGACTCCATCTAAAATATGATCAGTTATAACTCCTCACAATGGTTCAACATTTGTAGTTCCAGTTACACCAAAATGGCTTAGATGACAAATTGGAAATTAAGCAGCTTGAGCTAATTTTCCATTTCAAAATGGAGACTTATAGTTTAAGGCCATCTTATTAAATTTGAATCACTAAATTTTGAGAACCAATACGTTCTTCAATGTTTTTTCCATGTTTCTTTATTGAGACTGTCCTTTGGGTAAGAATTAAGATTCTGCAACATATTCCTAAGAATTCTGGATTTTGTCAATTGGGCAAAGTCCTTGATTCCTATTATGTTATGGAAAAGAATCTTTCCAATGCCAAAGAAAGCACACAGAAAGCTTTTGGGTTTTTTTAAGAGTGCTAATTGCAAACAAGAAGAAAGAATGATGAATGAGCTTTTTTCATTTGTGCATGATGCTTGCCCAAAGGCATTGGCCTTTCCAATGATTTGGCCTCTCCAATGATTATGTGCTGTACAGCAATCTTCCTGGAGTCTATTGAATTAGCAGGTTATAAGAGATGAAATAAGTCAGTAAACAAATGTGTACATAAAGAAGAAGCTTCAAATGATGTTTGGTGAACTGAGAAGATGCACTATATGAAAAGAGGAATAACACAGCACCACTTTTGAGGTTCAAAAACAAAAAAAAAACTTTTCTAATGGACATAGCACCAGAACTACTAGAACTGGAACTGATTTTTATCCAGCATTTAATCTACTCTAGCACATGGATTGATTATCTGACATCAAGTCACTGCCAATTTTTAAGGTCCATGTAGATACATTTTATCTATGACCATCTATCCCTAATCTGGTCCTTGAGGTCTTCCAATGGTGAGCACCCATTTACCACTATGACCGAGTCCACCCATGTAGCTGTTCTCTTTTATTTCCTTCCTTCTTTCCCAGATTAGTACCTTCGCCAGAGAGCTATGTCTTTGCAAAAAGTGTCCCAAATAGAGTAAACTTGGTTATTTGTGCCTCAAGCAAGAACTCTTCAGGTTCTTTTCTTCATCTAGTGTAGGAGGTTGCTAGTCCAAAACCCAGCACTGAGTTAATTTAATCCTGATAGTAAAAAAATATATATATTAAAAGTTGTTAGATATCAGGGCACTCAAGTCAAAACATACGAGAGCACTTGCGACTATACAAGCAAAAAAAAAAAAACACTTTGAAAAAACAGTAAAAAAGGTTTGTGAGGAGAAGGGGCTAAGTGAAGGGTGGCTCTTTCCATTTCTGCCCTCTAAAAGCAGTTGCTATTCCAGTGAAATGAGGCAATATGCTACAGGGATAAGGATTAGTTTATAATTTTAGACATATCCGTTTCACAAGAAATATTTCTTGCTAAAGGTAAGGTTAATGCTTAGTCTGTTTTGCCTGTAAGTCACAGGGGCAATCAAATCCCCAGTTTACCCCAAGCATGCTCATGTTATTCTCTGTGATCTAGGATCTATAGTCTAAAGATTAACTGATCTTTCTTTGCTCCTAAAATCTCTGTAATGTGAGATGGGTGGCTAAACCAACACACAACAAATGAATACATCCATTTATCCAGCAAGCCAGCTGTGGGAAATTGTATCATGCCTTTGAACCTATGAACCCTTTGATCCCTGTAGCAAATAGTGAGAGACAAGTAAGGGGAAAGTGTTTCAGATGATGCCCTGGGTTTGTATCTCACTTGCCTTATTGTTAATTCAATCAGTGTCTGGGTGTAAGTGGCAAAAGAAGTTTCCTGTTTCTTTTCTCTCACTTGTGTTTCCCTTTCTTCATAATGAAGGTTAGGTAGACATGGTATTTTTTTCCCCCTCTGGATTTCTTAATAACAACTAATAATTTTTTACTTCAGACATACTATTAGTATTTGCAGGACTAAACATAGCAAGTATTTTGCCTGCAACACGCTATATTAGGAATATATGTGTGTGCTCACCTAGTTTAATTAAATGTAGCATTATTTTGTCATTCTATTTTTGTTTGAGGACTTAGCTTCTCAAAAGGTATCCTGATTATTTCAAATCCAATACTAGCATACTGTTGCCCACAGCTCCACAACTAGGATGTATACACAGCTGACTCACATATTCTCAGGATTCATCTCAGCTATCAGTTTTTTTTTTCAAGATTTTACTTTGTTCTGCTTTGTGCTAATGAAGTGTTACCCTTGTTGGTTAGCCCTTCCAATATGACTGGGAATTCAACTCATGTCTTGCCAGAATCCTGCATGTGGAATAAAGATTGCCTTTCCTTTGAAATTCTGCACAATTGGGACAGTTTTAATATTCTTCTTAATGAATTAATGGGTGCTGACTTAACCTAGGCACTGGGTTGCATTTTTACTGCTTTCATAATAAAAGAAGGTTGAAAATGCCACACACCCTCTATGCTGTTTGCCCCTCCTTGTGGCACTTATTTTTCTTTTTTTGCTAAGTAACTCCAACCTGATTCAGCCAGATCCTGACAGTGATTGTATGGGTGTATCTTTCCACTGACATCAAGCATTCAACCAGCTTCTCATACCTTAACTGTACCACTTGTATTACTTCCCCTTAATACTAGAGTAATATCTTTATAATTACTGTTATTATACAATACCATCATCACAGATGGCACCTTAGAGTTTTACAAGAACACAGAGCTTTGTTCCAAAGGAATGTACAGTCTGAATTATAGATTATGTATATATTAATGCCAAACTAAATTATATATTACATAGTGAAATCAAAAGGGATGGTAAAAACATTAAAGCAAAGATGTTGCTCAAGGATTGCCAGCAAAATTATAATTCAGCTCAAAGGCACTTTCTCTTTTCTCTTCACCCAACTCCAGACCAAAACATATCACCTTGGGAAAGAAGAATTTAGAGGAGAGAGAATCTAAAAAGACACCTTGGAAAATCTGTGGAAGCATCTGTTTCTTCTATTACCTCTGTCTTCCTATTCCTCAGTGTCGTTTCTTGGGCTTTGGGGAAGGGAAGAAGAGGTAGCTTGTCAAAATATTTGTAAGGTCTCTTCAGGCTTCCTGAATGATGGATTGGCAGACTGCAGATTGAGAAGGAGAGAATTCTTCCTAGGAGTAAATTGGCTCAGTGAATAAATGTAAAGTTTTACTTCCTTGTAAATATGGCTTCCCCATATTTTACACTTTGAATTATATGGTCACTTTTTTTTTAACATTCACAAGTATGACATCCTTCCAGTACTTTAATTTGTGCTGATCTGGTGAAAAATCAACATCCTAGGTTTAAAATATTGAAGGCAAAAGGAGAAGGGGATGGCAGGATATGATTAGATAGATGGTTAGATGATTAGATGATGGTTAGATAGTGTCATCAACACAGTGAATATTGGTTTGGGTAAACCCTGTGAGACATGAAAGGACACAGACTATGCAGGGGCTCCAAGAGGATTATTTAGTGCTAGAACAAGACTAATTTGGGCCCCCTCACTTACATATGGAGACACAAGTAAATAATGTCATAATGGTACATTGAATAATTACATTCAAATGTACTTGCAAATATGTTAACAAAAGCCTGAGGGAAGCCTCCAAGACTTGCACGCAGAACACCAGGAGAAACCACTTCTGCATCTTCAGAGGACAAACTGAGCAAAATTTTCTTTTTAAAAATTTGGTTTTGTAATTTTTGTTCAAAAAATCCCCTTCATGAGCTCCCCTAACCCCATGGGCAATGTACTGGCTGAACCCCGCTCTCCTCAGCCCTGGGACCATGAGGCTGTGGGAAATTGACTTAACAGATGAACAATAACAGAAGTTTCAGAAGAGGACTTCTTTTCTTTTTGACTCTGGTATATCATTCCAAGAGTTAGGAATTTACTGACTAAATGAAATTATTACCTTTTTATTTCGATATAAGTAGAGTAGGGATAATCATATATGTATTTATTGATCAACTTTATATGGGTGCTTATCTCATGAAAAAGTGACTCTTGGTCATGTACAATAAAACTATGAAACAGTTACATAGAAATATTCAGCTAAACTTAAATATTTAACTAAAATTAAAAATTGCAATCAAAGAACAAGAGGGCAGCAGATATCAATAGCAACGGCTCCACATCAATACCATGGTGTTGTCTTGGGGGGATAGACAAATTTTGAGAGACTCTGGAAAATCAGCAGGGATGGATGCAATCTCACTTTTTGGGGGTGGGGGTGGGAGATGGAAAGACATTCCATAAGGTGAGTGCCACAGCAGAGAAGGCCTCACCAAGTGTATTCCCTTGGGGATGGAACCCATAGAATGGATCTTCTGGGAGACTATGTGATGGCAATCCAAAACACTTTGTTTGGAAACTGCCCAAGCCTTATTCCAAAAGCAGGACTTTATTCTATGCTTAGTTGAATAGTTCCTTGCTTAGTTGAAGCAATCAGAGGGTTTAGTATAAATTTTCAGTTAAAATATAATCCCAAAGTTATAGTGCTATTTTGGTTTTCCCATATAATCCTGTTTGATTTCGATGTCCATTAATTTTAATGGAGACTGAGCAAGAAATATATTAACTTAGGATGCAATGAAGATGAATTGTGATGATTCTAATCCTCATTCTGTCTCCAGGCTTTCTGGACTGTTTAAAAGATACAGAGTAAATCTTATCATATATCTCTATTAAATATATATATACCACATCTACCCTCCCTACCCTGTAAATTAGAATAAAGACAATATTTTTTAGGTGAACAAAATTTTTAATATTGTTCTAGTTATGAAAATGTCACAGTATTTTCCTCTGCTGTTCCTTCTTTGAAAGGTTGATACTATATTTAATTTTACCCATGTCTTTGCTCTTTGGGTGGTGATTTCTAGAAAGTTTTCTCAATTTTATGGAGCGGCTCTACTTTAGCCCTAAAGTCATATTGCCAATTCAGTTGGTTTATTACAGCATTTCTTGATGCAGCAGCCAAATTTTTTGATTTAAAATGACTGTTGGTTTAAAACCTAAATCAGAGGAATCAACGAAAGTTTGCTGCTTTTTAAATTAAACAATTTGGGCTACCTAATGCATCCAACTGGATAGGCTTTGTCTTGCGTAGAACAAGTGCAGATCTTTCAAAATATTTTTTTTTCTTGCACCTACACCTACAATCAGTGTTTCCCAAGACAACTGAGAATTAATATACCAGTCCTAAGGATTGCTAGAAAATACTTTTCCTATATGCAGAGATCTACTTTGTTACTTTCAAGTAACAACCACCTTATTATGGGAAAAAAATAGTCTTTGAGCTGGTGGAAGAGATTCCTTAGGCTTTGAGTGGATGAACATTGCAGCTTCATTCCTATGATTATTCTATAACTACAGCTCTACCAGGGATTTCAAAAGCATTTCAGAATTAAAGTTCATATAAACAACATTTTTTACAGATGATAATAATGAAAAAAACACAGACTGAAGCACTGTAATAAAAAAAATCTTGTAATAAATAATAGTCTGGGAAAGATAGTAAAATGTGTTTTTTAAACCATACTTCTTTAGTAATTTAACCAAGATGTGTACCTTTGATATAATATTTGTTTGTTTGTTTGTTAAAATATTTATAGGGCCACTAAAGTCAAACAATACAAGTTGGGTGCCATAATACAAACTAAAGAACAAAGTGAAATAAACTGTACCAGTTAAAAGGAAAACATAACAATTAAATAGAGATCAAATCCTCAGATTCCTTATCCCCTTCTATAGAGAAATTCCAATCCTCTTGGTCAAATGGCCAAGGAATTTATATAATATTGGTAAGAAACTGAATTATTCTTAAGAATTTTTCATTACATACTCTTGTGTTTCTAAAGGTATTACTTGACACCATGAGTACCTATAGAAATTCAAGTGGCTCCCACCAGATGGTTTTCAAAAGGACCTCAAAAACATGGATCTTCTTCCAAGCTTTGAGTTATGTTGCTTGGAATCTTTGTCAGGTTGTTGACTAGATCTTCCTTCCATCTGTCTATTGTTAGGTGGTTTTTTTTTCTTTGTAAAAATAATCTAAGTTATATACTTGTTCCATTTTTATGTTGTAAGATGACCAGAATACATTAGAATTAGGTGGCATCTAAGCTGACATAGTGGATAAACCTAACTACTCTTTTTACCTCATGTTCTCCTGAGTAATTCACTAAGGTAGGAATTCCCTTTTTCCCTCCAACATGCTGAAATTATACAGTACGGTAAATATATTCTTTAGATATTGAAAAGTTAAGTAGATTCTGAGAACTAAAAATAACATAAATGGCAACCCAAAAACTGGTTTCAGATATGTATCTATAAATGCTATTTAAAAAAACAACTAAAGAAAGTGGTAATTAAACAATAAAGAAGCTGAACATTAATGACCCATTCAGAGCCGTGTTTACATTTCAGTCAAACTAGAAATTGAGTTATTTTTTAAAAATCAGATGATGCAATTCTTGCTTCTCTGTGAACAGGCAGGGACAGTAGACAATATTCGGTATATCTTTTTTTTCAGTTGCTGTTTCACATTTTAGATCTGAAATATCAAAAATACAGGTGAAAATAGA
The DNA here is from genome assembly GCA_027560395.1 of Boaedon fuliginosus. Taxonomy (NCBI): domain Eukaryota; kingdom Metazoa; phylum Chordata; class Lepidosauria; order Squamata; family Lamprophiidae; genus Boaedon; species Boaedon fuliginosus. The sequence goes on along the minus strand of JANHGC010004402.1, from coordinate 112,466 downwards.
GTCATTTATTTCTCAGCTTTTCCACTGCCAGAGGTGGAATCCTTATGTGATTTATAGAATGAGTTGGTAGAAGAAGGCTAGGTAATAGAAGGAGTATTACTTTACCACTTCAAGCAACAAAGATCAGTATGATGTTCCTTTCTAGTTTTTTTTAAACTTCTATCAAGAAATTAAAAAGAAAAAAATATCTGCAAGAAGATTCCAGCTCTCTATTCTGAAAGTTTTCAAATAAGCAAGGATTTTATTAATTTAGGAAGGTATCTAAAAGTGTTTTCCTTACTCTTTTATGCTTTATGATTTATGCTACCTTATACTACCTTATTTTAATCTCATCCAGCTGAATGGAACAGATCAAGCTGTAGACAGATTCATTAACAGATCAGCTGCCTATTTCCTTTCCTTTCTCACTGTGTTAGATCTTTGTTCTCTCCTTGGAGTTTTTAGTCATAAAGGGAATAACTGAAACATTTTTCCTAGGGATGTTGACACTCATCTGATTCCCAAAGTACTTCACATGTAAATTAAGTTTGAGGAGAAAGGATGGATCCTATAAGATCTGGTTGAGATCTGCATTGTTTGAGAGGTGGTGAGTCTGCTTCTTTACACAAACAAGCTCTTAGAACAGGGGTGTCAAACTCAATTTCATTGAGGGCTGCATCAGGGTTGTGTTTAACCTCGGGAAACTGGTGTGGGTGTGGCCAGGGTGGACATGGCCAGCTCAATGTCACTCATGGTGGGGACAACTGTGGCACCCGAGTGCTCTGTTCCTGAGCTCCGTTTTTGGCTGCGACAGCCTTCTGCAACCCTCTGCCAGCAAAACTGGACTTGCAAGGGCCACCCATGGCCTTCCTGAGTAAATTTTTTGCTGGCAGGGACTGGTCTTTTGCTGTTTCCAGGGCAGTCCCATGGGACAGATTTAAGTACCCTTGGGCTGGATCTCGCCCCTGAGCTTGATACCTCTATTATGAATGTGTGTGTGTGTGTGTAAGAGACATGGTGGCTCAGTGACTAAGACACTGAGCTTGTCAATCAGAAAGGTTGGAGGTTTGAATCCCTAGTGCTATGTAGTGGAGTGAGCTCCTGTTACTTGCCCCAGCTTCTGCCGACCTAGCAGTTCAAAAGCATGTAAAAATGCAAGTAGAAAAATAGGGACTATCTTTGGTGAGGAGGTAATAGCGTTCTGTGCATTTAGTTATTTTAGTTATGCCAGCCACATGACCATGGAGACATCTTCAGACACCGCTGGCTCTTCAGCTTTGAAACGGAGATGAGCCTGCCCCATAGAGTCAGGAATGACTAGCTTATATGTGTGAGGGAAACCTTTACACACACACACACACACACACACACACACACACACACACACACACACATATATAAAACCTAAAAACA
>JANHGC010004402.1:16335-28591 GCA_027560395.1 Boaedon fuliginosus | reverse complement strand
CAAAACAAAACAAAACAAAACAAAACAAAACAAAACAAAACAAAACAAAACAAAACAAAACAAAACAAAACAAAACAAAACAAAACAAAACAAAACAAAATCTTCCTGAAATAAAACAATCACTATCAACTGGTTAGGGTTTCTGGTGAACCTGCAGAGGTGGTATTCAGCTGGTTCTGACAGGTTCCAGAGAACCGGTAGTGATATTTTTCATTGATTCAGAGAACCAGCAAATATCACCTCTGATTGGCCGACACTGACAAATACCACCTCTGATTGACCATCAGCATAGCCATGCCTACCAAGCCACGCCCACAGAACAATAGTAAAAAAAAAAATTGAATACCACCATTGGGAACCTGCAAGTGTGATGGTGATCCAAAGAAGATCAAATGAACAGGAGGAGATATCTTTGACTCAGTCATGATTACAATTTTTTTTAAACCCAAGACAGAATTAACCTTGTTTATGACTCACACACAAATCTTATTATGCTATCTTACACATTTTTTCAATTGCCTATTTTGATTTGATATGAACTTTTCATGCCATGCTTCACAATCAACAGAGGCAAATAAAGCAATTGTACATTCCTAATTATGTCTTTGGATTCCATTATTTGTCACTGTTCAAGGACACCAGCACAAGATACTTCATTATGTTATTTACAACCAACATGCTAAATACAAGAAGAAAAGCCTGGAATGACATAAATGCTGAATGTGATGCCAATAATGATTCTGTGATGTCTACCATCAGATGAAGATCATGATTTATTAAATAATTTATCTCATTCCCCTGAAAACAGGGACCAGTTCTGCCAAAACAATTAAGTGCTACCATTGCTAGTTGTGTTATTAGATGAAACAACATTTCCAAAACTGATCTGTGACCTTGGATGATAGATTCCTATGTTCCCACAAAACATAGCTAATAAGGTTTTTTTAATACATTGTAGTAATTACTGTGCAAGACTATTAATTCATCAAAGCAATTAGTTAGCATTAATGTATTAATATGAAACTAGATTATCTGAGATTAATTTCATTATTATTATTTAACTCTCTACTCCCACACAAACTTAAAAAAAAAAAGGAAGCTAAATGGCCACTGGAAGACAAATCACATTTAGGACTACAACAGTTATATTTTAGTACCAATAATATCCTATTATAAAACCTGAGTGGAAAGTATCCATTGGTCTTTAATATGGAAGACTGTTATTAACGGAGTCCTGGCACTATATAAAACTCATTTCCCATTTTTCCTCCTTTTAAAAACTATACCAGAAAAATTCAATGTCACATATATAATGACTTTGCATTCAGTGAATTGTTTATAGCATATAGTATATCTGCTTAGATAGTTGGGTTTATATTTGTTTATGTAATCTGAGAATATGATTGAAAAAAATATAAAATACCTAACAATCAATACATTCTTTTGTCTTTGTCAGGCCCAGTTCAAGAACAATCTAGCCAAAGTTCAGTTCTTTATTTGATTACATCTAATAGACTGAATCTTGCCAGACTAAATAAATACAACTCGCATCCTAATAGATATACCATGGGAGTTTATTTATTTATTTATTTATTAGATTTATATCCCGCCTCTCTTCCCCAGTCAGGGGCGAATTCAAGGATTGACTATTCTAATTCTTTTTCTCTATCTCTGATCTAGTTATGGGCTGTACTTCTCTTGAGTCAACCCCCTCCTTGGTATGTGCTCTTTCCTTCTTGGAAAATTGCCATTTTACTGTAGTCCTACACACTATCTCCTCTTCCATAGGCAGCATTCATCACAGTTTTTTAAAACAACAACAAGCCAGCAACAACAGAAATATCTGTGTCCTGATTTATTAAATTAGCTTTGTGAAAAAAGACCAAAGACTGTGTTCCGGATTCATATTGATCTACACATATTTGGCATTTTCTCAGATAAATCCAACAATCAGGTTAATTCCACAAACTTCCTCAGTGATTTCAGCCTGGGTCTATTAGCATTACTTTTAATTAAATTACAAATAGAACGATAGAAAGAACTACACGGTTTGTTTTCCTTCAACATTTATAGACAACTAGCTGATGACCAGCCTTGCTCGGGTTGTTTTTTTGTTTTGTTTTTAAAAAGTATAATTGTGGTGGCTGGGGCTGAGTGGAAAGTGGCCTGAAAATATGATTGGCGGTAATAGTAATCCCAGGTGGTTTCCCCCTCCTCTCTATCCCTCTCCTCTTCATAATGTTCTTTTCCCTCCTTCTCCTCTCCTTTGTTGCCTCCTCCCTCTCCTATTGAACATGTTGTTTTCCCTCCTCGCCTTGCTGCTCTTTTTGCTCCACTTCTTCCCTCTTCCTCTTCTTCTTCCATCCTTCTTCTTCATCTCCTCCTCTTCATCATGTTCTTTCCCCTCCTTCTGTCCATTCCTGCTCCTGTTCTTCTTGATGTTGTTCCCCCTTCTACCTCCTTTCTTCCTCTTCTTTTTTGCACCTTCTCTTCCTCTTCATTGTTATTTTGCCCCTCCCCCTCTTCTTTCCTCCTGCTGCTTCTTGTCCTCCTCTTAACTGTCTTCTTCACCCTCACTCTCCCACTCTCCTCCTCTTCTTGCTTCCTCCTCCTTCTCCTGTTCTTCATCATCCTTTCCCCCCTCCTTATCATGCAGAATGTTAGGTATGGAAGTGAGTGGGTGGAGTGTGTAAAATGGGGCAAAACGTACAACTTCTCACTTAGTCACAGAAATGTTGGGCTCAACGGTGGTTGTAAGTGGAGGACTGCCTGTACAGCAGCTCTGTTGCCACATCCACATGGCCACATGATCAAAACTGATCCAACCCATATTTATGATGGGTGCCATGTTCTGTGATCCACTTTCGTGAACTTCTGACCAGTGAAGTCAAGGGGGGAAGCCAGATTCACTTCACAACCATGTCCCTAACTTAATAATGGCACTGACTCGCTTAACAATCGTGGCAAGAAAGGATCATCAAAGGGGTTCAAAATTCACCAAAAAAATGTTTGCCAGAGCCACAGAAATGTTGGCCTTAATTGGGCTTGTAAGCTCAGGACTTTGTGGTAACTAACTTCACAATGGCAGGGATTCGCTTTAATGACCGTGGCAAGGAAGGTCATAAAATGGGGCAAAACCTAACAACTCCTTGCTTAGCCATGGAAATGTTGGGCAGTTGGCAGTTGGGGGGAGGGGAGTGTTCAGAATTCTGTGGCTGATTTGCATACGTTGCTCCTATTGGGAACAAATGCAAGCATATCCAATTGAAACAAATTTCCAGGAAGCAGAAAAGATCTGTTTGAGCTTGCTGAGATATACTGTACACTGTAAACATTTTCTGGGAAAAGCTTTAAATGAATAAATTCAAATACATGAATTCACCAGTAAGCACTTCCAATGTTTTAAAAGAGGCAAACTTCAAAATTCTTTATTAACAATAACTATGTTTTATTCCTGTCCCCTTGCATAGTGACTGATGCTACAGCCACATCCAGTAATGCATCCTGCAAAAGCCTACTAGGTAAAGCAATCCTTCTTTTTATAGTCTGTGCCTCAGATCCTCACAACATGCTATTATTCTGGTTCTGCCATATGCCACAATATGACTTCATAAAGGAAACATTTCTCTTTGTCAAAAATTCTCTTCACCATTTCAGCTGTATGATACTTTATACAAATGTCTCTTGCCTCTCCAGCTGTGTATATCCTGTGTTAAATCTAGGTTGTGCTTTACCAGCGCAATTCAAGTGATTCCTTTTATCAGTAAAACATTCTGTGTGGCTATTTCTTTCGGTAGTCTTTCAAGACCTCAAGCCAAAGCTCCAATGAGCAATAATATCTAGAATTTTTTTTTTAAAAAGGTAGCCTCCTTATTTTACCCGCTGTAGTAAGGTAGTCCTTTACTTGTCCCCTTACCCTGATCTTGTGCTTCTGTGATAAACTGTGAATCTTGACAAATATATGAAGCAGCACCAAGAGAGTTTAGTCCTCACCTGAAACAGAGCATTGAAATTGAAGACAGGTATTTGTCAAGATCACTCATAGAGGATTTCCTTGTATTACTAAAGGAAAATGGGATTAACTGTGAAAGTTCAAAGCTACGTACAGATTGGGTCCTCCAAATATCACCTCATTGCAGATAAATGGAGTGGTGAGCAAAAACTTTACTTCATCATATATTCCAGGGAGTCTCTTTTAAAGAAGCCATGTCTTTTTAAGACTACTTCTCAATAATAATTACCTGCAGTTTACTAGGCACTCAGTACTTGTTCTAGCATTACAATGTAGTATACATTGTGTGGTAAATAACCAACATATATAGATCTCAAGCCTTGAAAACAAATGCTCTGTAGGGAGGTTTACACTTAAACTGAGGAGATTAGTTATTGAGCTCAGACTAAATAATTGAATCAAATAATTACCAAATTTAAGACTTCAGTGCGGAAAAGTTGATTAAATTTGTGCAATTAAGCTTAGAGCAGTAGCTATAATGGTAGACGTGTCAAATAAGGAAGTAGGAAGACAAAAAGTATTTTTCAAGGATGGAATCGTAGAGAGTTGGCATTTAATAAGTAGCTTTAGTTTAGAAGATCTCAGAACACTGGAAGAGTAGAAGAGCTATGACAGAGAAAAATGGCAAATATAGGTGAAAAAGAGAAGGTTGAAAAGATTGGAGTGAGCATATTTATCAATTCCAGAGGAGGATCGAACAGTTGTCAATTTTAGTTCCAGTTCCAGGGAACTTCTGCTTTTGTGATTTTGTAAAAAGAAAATGTCTAATGCCTTGCTGATAACATCTACCTTTACACATTTAAAGGGGTGAGCTATGCTTCATGCTTGCCCCGACATGACAACAAACCACCTACCATTTCAGAAGGGCAGAAACTGTCAACGATGTCTTAGGCATATCCCTAGCCTGCTGGGAGTGTAACCTTTATCTAAGTTAGCGTGCTTCACATCAAAAGCAGAGATTTTCCCTCTCTGCTTGCACAGTCTGGTTCACCAGTGGTACCTCATTTATCCTGCCCAAATACATCCAATCTAATTAGCTGGTGTGTGCTCTGCTGGGTGAATCCTTCCCAGGCTCTTTTCTCTATCTTCAATGGCCATGTCACATGGACTACCAGGTTGGCTGTCATGAAAGGCTGGCCCATTTTAGTGGTTCAGTGGTGGCAGAGTAAAATGTTGGCTGGCTGGCTAGGTTTGCTTCCTTAATTGGGTAAAATTGACATTATTTTTGCCAGGTTCCCTCTTGCACTTCAGGAAAAGCTGTAAAACTATTGGTCTTTTTTTTTTTAAAAAAAAAAAAAACCCTATCCGTAGAAGACCTGTCCACTGAAGAAGAAGCAATTGGTGATGGCTCCTCTGGCATCAATGGGAGAAGAAAAGCAGGAGTCCACTATAAAGATCAGGGTCTATGTTAACTCTTGCTGATCACAGCTGTGACCAGTGGAGAAAGTTACTGAATCGCAGAAATGGGTTTCTGCAAGCCAGATTCATTTCTAGCCATTTTATACCCAGGAGCAGGGGTGGGTTTCTACAGGTTCTCACCGGTTCTCTAGAATCGGTTGTTAATTTTCTAAGCAGTTTGGAGAACCAGTTATTAGAAGAAATCTCCTTTTGTTTTTTTTCCTACTTATAGGGATAATCTTGTAAGAAAGGCAGGAAGGAAACCTTCTGGTGTTGTTTAGAAACTGCCTCGCCTATTACATTCTTTGCAGTATGCTTGATTTACTTTTTCTCCCGGAGTTTCTTAAAAAGGAAGTGTTTGTTTGTTTGTTTGTTTGTTTGTTTATTTATTTATTTATTTATTTATTTATTTATTTATTTATTTTTATTTTATTTTGTTAGATTTACACCCTGCCTTTCTTCCCCTGACAGGGGGAATACAAGGCAGCTAACAACAACTAAAATATACAGTTAAAAAATTCAAATACAGGTAAAAAATACAGCAATATTAAAATTAAAACAACCTCATCCAAACAACACTACATAGACACTGCTTTCATACAGGGGGAAAACAGTTAACCCTAAGCCCGCTGGCAGAGCCAGGTTTGACGGCCCAGTGGAAGGTTAACAAATTATGCATGCCTGAAACTCATGGGGAGCCCATTCCAGAGGGCCAGTGCAACCGAGAAGGCTTTTGCCTGTGGGCCCACCAGCTGCAGTGCTTAGCTGACGGGACCCGGAGGAGGCCAACACTATGTGATCTCACCGGGTGCTAAGGTAAGAGAAGGAGGTCTCTGAGGTATCCCAGTCCTAAGCCATGGAGAGATTTAAAGGTCATCACTAATACCTTGAATTACACCGGAAGGTTATTGCGAGTCAGTGCAGCTCATGGAGGAGAAGAGTTATGCGGGTGTACCGAGGCACACTCTTAATCACTTGCATGGCTGCATTCTGCACCAACTGAAGCCTCCGGGTGCCCTTCAAGGGTAGTCCCATGTAGAGCGCATTGCAGTAGTCCAACCTGGAGGTGATGAGGGCATGAGTGACTGTAAGAAGAGCCTCCTGGACCAGGAGGGGGCACAACTGGTGCACCAGGTGAACTTGGGCAAATGTTCCCCTGGCCACAGCCGTCAAATGCTGTTCTAATTGTAGCTGAGGGTCCAGGAGAACTCCCAAGTTGTGCACCTGTTCTGAGGGGGCCAATCTCCCCCCCCCCAGAATTGAAGTTGGACGATCCACTGGACCCCACAGAGGCAGCATCCACAGCCACCTGGTCTTGTTGGGGTTGAGTCTAAGCCTGTTGGTCCCCATCCAGATTCTCACAGCCTTCAGGCACTGGGGCATCACCTTGATGGTATCACTGGGGTGGCCAGGGGCAGATATATAACTGGGTATCATCAGTGTACTGATGATACCCTATCCCATGCTGATGGATGATCTCCCCTAGCAGTTTCTTGTAGGTGTTAAATAGGAGAGGGAAGAGAACTGAGCCCTGAGGCACTCTGCACAGCAGCGGCCTTGGTCCGACACTGACTGTGTATGGCCTGAGAGATAGGAGGAGAACCACCGCAATATGGTGCCCCCCACTCCCAGTCCCTTAAGCCACCCCAGAAGGAAACCATGGTCAATGGTATCAAAAGCTGATGAGAGGTCAAGAATCACCAGGACAGAGGAAGAACCCCTGTCCTGGGCCCACAAGAGATTATCCACAAGTATGACCAAAGCCATCTTTGTGCTGTAACTAGGGCTGAAACCAGACTGTAGTGTATCTAGATAGTCCATTTCCTTCAAGGCCCATAGAAACTGGAGCACCACTACCTTCTCCACAAGCTTCCCCAAAAAGGAGTGGTTGGAGACCAAATGAAAGTTCTTTAAATCAGCTGGGTTCAGGGAAGGCTTCTTGAGAATGGCCCTCACCATCTCCTTCTTAAGGGGAGGGGGGACTAGCCCCTGTCTCAATGAAGCATTGATGACCTCCTGGAACCAACTGTGTGTCACCTCCTGAGTGGCCAAAACCAGCCAGGAAGGACACAGGTCCAATAAACAGGTAGAGGTGCTCCTTGCCCCCATGGCCTTGTCCACATCATCAGGACCAACAGAATCAAACTTGTCCCATTTAACAGGATTAAGACCTGCCCTAATCATCTCAGTAGATCCTGCCCAGCTGGAGTCCATATCTGTCTGAATCTGGACTTTATCCAACAGTTACTGAGCAAATTTCTTAGCTCTATCCTGCAAAGGTTCCCCAGTCTCCCCCATTTTGAGGAGGGAGCAGGTAACCCTAAACAGGGCAGCTGGGTGACAGTCTGCAGATGCAATAAGAGCGGAAAATTAGAACATTTTGCTGCACGTATCACTAGATAAGTCCTAATATAAACTCTTAACAATGTTTGGTCGGATTATGACATACTGGCTCTCCAGCGTTGCTCTAGACGTCTCCTCTGGCACTTCATCTCCCGGATCTCAGTGGAAAACCAGGGAGCTTTCTGAGATCTGCACACAGTGAAGTATCGCAAAGACACAACCCCATCCAAGGCCCTGCCACCGCACTGTTCCAAGCAGTGACCAGAGCATTGGCTGAGTTGTGGGCTAGGGAATCAAGAGGTATCCCAAGCTCCTTCTGAAACCCAGTTGGGTCCATCAGGTGCCTGGGGCAAAAATATTTAATTGGTTCCGCCTTGCAGTGGCGGGGGGTGGGCATCAGGAAATCCACACTTAATAAGGAGTGATCTGACCACAACAAGGGTTAAATGACTAAATCCCCCTTATTCAGATTGCAGTGCCATTGCTCTGAGATAAATACTAACTTGAGTATGTGTCCACCTCTAAAAGTCGGGCCCTGCACTACCTGGGTCAGGTCCGTGGTTGTCATGGAGGCCATGAACTCCTGGGCCGCGTCCGAGGCCTCACCTGCAGATGGCAGGTTGAAGTCCCCAAGCACCATCAGCCTGGGGAACTCAACCACCAGCCTGGCTACTGCCTCGAGCAGTACAGGCAGGGCTGTTGCCATTCAGCTGCGGGGCAGGTACATAAGCAGCAAGCCCACCTTAACCCCTAGGTCAGTGGTGGCAAACCTTTTTTTTGCCTGCATGCTGGAAGTCCAGGTGCACGCGTGCGCATGTGCAGCCACATGCCCCTGCACCCCCCCTATTTGTGTGCACATGCATGTGCAACCCTCCCACCACCCCACGTACTCTCCCGCCTTTCTTCTGAAGCACAGCTGATTATCAGATCAGCTGTGTTTCAGCTTTAGAGCTGTGCTTGCATGCACACATGGTGGGGGTGGTGTTGCATGCACCTACATGGGCAGTGGGGAGGGTGGGTGGTCACATGCACTTGCATGCATGACCCCCTCATGTGCATCTGCATACATCTCCAGAACCAGAACACGGAGCAGCTGGGCTTCAAAAAAAGGTATGAGAGACCTCCAGGGACTTCGGGTGAGTGGGTGGGCCCACTTAATGGCGGTGTGTGTGCCCAGAAGGGAGGCTCTGCATGCCACTTCTAGCATGTGTGCCATAGGTTCGCCATCGTGGTCCTAGGTCCAACCTCAAGAGGATAGAGTCACACCCGGCAATTTCTGGAACAGTGTCCCTCTGTGAATGTAGATCCTGACGGATAATAACAGCCACCCCTCTTACCCTGTCCTGGGGTCATGGCTGGTACACACCTGAAACCCGGTGGGGCACACCCCTCTTGCCCCAACCAGGTCTCGGTGATACATGCCTTCTCCTCTAGAATCATATTTCACACCAGAGGAGCCTTGTTCATCACTGATCTGGCATTAAAAAGAAGCAGCTGGAGCCCAGGGCCCTGAATTCCCAACCCAATGGGTTCCCATGATGAACCAAGGGGTTCGGAACATGGCACCATTGTTAACTGTCAGGCATGTGTTTCCCGAAAATGTCTCACCCCTCGGCTCCTGCCATACCTACCCCTCCCTAGCACCACCAGTATTGGCCATTGGTTGTTTGAGTTTCTTAAAAGGGAAGGGTTGTTTGAGTTTTTTTAAAGGGGAAGGGTTGTTTAAAGCTTTTTACACTGCCAGAAATAAGCTTTTAATGACAAGGAACTAAGATGATTGACATTCAGCAAGGGTTCTTGGCTGGCTAGAAAGATTGACATTTAAATGTGAGTTTACATACCCTTTCTGAATTTTGGTCTAAAACTGCTTTTTCTGTGCTTGGTGACCTTTAATCCTGTGTTTATTGATGGATAATTTTCCTTATTCAGCTTTGTTTGGAAGGAAAATTTCTGTTCCTGAAAAGAAACTGGGTTGAGAAATCCGACTAGTTCCTGGGTCTATTTGTTCTGGTAATGAGCAAGAGTTGGATGCTGATATTATCATTGCATTTTAAGTATTTTAATTTCTTAAAGTGCTCTGCTACCCTGCCTAATTTGTAACTCCAGCTTGCAGGTCTTTTTAATCTAATGATCGGTATTTAGGGCAGTTTTTTGCAAGAAAAGAAGCTTTTTGTATTTTTGTACAGGTAATCCTTGACTTACAACAGTTCATTCAGTGATCATTCAAAGTTACAATGGCACTGAAAAAAGTGACATGACCATTTTTCACACTTATGACCATTGCAGCATCCCCATGGTCACAAGAGGCTGGGTGAGGTGAAGCGCCCATCGATGTGAGTAATGTTGAGTTGGCCACGCCCACCCAGTCATATGACCAACCAGCCGCATCTACCCAGCTGGTCATTAGAGCAGAGAACCAGTTGTTAAATTATTTGAATCCCACCACTGTCCCAAGATTTTCAACCAACTATGCTATCATTCCTGATGCCAATGAAAATCCAGTAAAGAGAGCAGCAATGCACAAACCTCTAGTATTCCATAAAAGGAAATGGAAAAACAAAAGTTTATTTTTAATAATATGGTTATTGAAAGTTTGGGTTTTTAAATTGGAGGAGAACTCTTCTGCTTTTATTTCATCAGCTTCTTCATGGTCTCTTTAGTAGACAATTTGGAGTGTGTCATGCACCCTTTTCTCATATCTGCTCTCTATTACTTAAAAGAGATTCAAGGAGATAAGTCAGAAGTCTTCAGTTCTTTTGAGGTCCCAAGTCAAAAAATCAATGTATAACTATTCTGATAAATAATCTTATAAATTAGTTAGTGGACAATTCCTACATATATGTTGGAAGATTATATAATGAAATAATAATTTAATAATAGTAACAAAATAATAAAAGTAAACCATTTTAATTCCTTCCTGAAAATTCTCAGTAACAGTAAGGGGATTTTTTTGCCACTTTTCTTTAAATACAACTTTTGAAGTTTTATTTTGTCATGCAAATGAACTCCTACCTATGAGTATCTATCATTTATTTTGTTTAGCATGAGCTATTTGTGCATTTGGTTCTGTGCCTTTTTATTTGAATAAGCTTATCATTATTGATTAAGTCCAGTAGTTCCTGTGAACTTGGTGCACATGTGTGTATATGTGCAGGATAGTTTAATTAAGGATAGTTTAATTAAGAATTTTGTGTGAGATTATGCCATGCATGTTGACATGTCTAAGCACCACAGTGCCTTCAGAGGGATCAGTAAACTTGATGAGAGGGCTGGCTCAGAAATGCTGAAAGAATCCAATATCTTCAAACAGCTCAATAAAATCTCTTTACAACCTAATTCAACACATACTGCTATGGTATTCTGTAAAAAGAGATAATTGCATGCTCATTCTGAGTGTGTTTGTTCAAAACATCTGTCTTGAATTCAGCCACTAAAAATGCGGGGGTTTTTTTCTTAAGAAGAAATATTCATTTAATGCAGGGCTGAATGTCTTAGAATTCTCTAAATGTTGCTGAATAGCAGCTGCCTATATGACCATCTTTTGATTGTGTTAGTTTGGTCTGCCAGGAGCTGTAGTTCAACATCAAGGTCCTGACCCTCTTAACATTCAAGATTTGAACATAATTCAAGACTGATAGCATGGGCCCATTTTAACTTGACATTCAGCTGGGATGCAGAACTGCTATCACTTACAGTATGCAGAATGAACATATAATGTCAGAAAATGGTTAGAGTATATAATGAGCTTCCTTTTAGCAATGACTTCTGATAGTCTCTGTATATCACTGTATTCATGCATACAAAAAGCAATATATATATACTCACTTGTTGATAAGGAGATAAAAACAGATAGTTCAGATTCTTATAGGAAATAGAATAGTGGCAGATATTAGAAACACCCAGCAGGGCTTTGGGAAGAGGTTTGGCAATGCAAATGATGAATTGAGACAACTCTAAAAAAGAGGGCTAGCTAATGATTCTGGAAGATAGACTGTTGAGTTCAACCCAAGAAAAGGTTAAAATAGATTAGGCAGTTTACACTGCATAGGATTTGTTGGTTCATAAGTACCAGAGAATCTTATCTACATAGTTCAGAAGACCCTCAGGCTTGAAAACAACAGGGGGGAAAAGTTTTATTTCAGAAGATCACTAGCTAGAATAAGGCCAACTGTTGATTCTTATTTATAACCAAAATATTTTATAACTGTTGCGTCTTATAACTTAGAAAGAAAAATGACTCATATACTGTAAGCCCTTTCTTTGGAAATAGTAACAAAAACTAAGAATTAGAATTGTTGTTACACAAATGTTAAACTTATCCCATAACTTGCACAAACTTATATGCTTAAAATTAGCTAAAAGTTGGACTTACAGATTAAAAGAGTTGGAAGGGACCTTATAGGTCATTTAGTACAACTTCCTGCCCAAGCAGGAGACCCTATACCATTTCTGACAAATGGCAGTCCAATCTCTTCTTGAAAGTCTCAAGTGATGAAGCTCCCA
>JANHGC010004401.1:82424-93648 GCA_027560395.1 Boaedon fuliginosus | reverse complement strand
CTGGAAATAACCGAGCTTTGGTGTGGCGACACCCACCCTGATTTGGGGTTTTTTCGGCCAAACGGCGGTGGAGGGGTGGGCGGAGGAGAATTTCAGGAGAAAAATCAGAATAGTTTTGGGTTTTTGTTTTTTTGTTTTTAGTTGCACAGGTAGCACGGGGACTTTCCCGATTTGCACACTTTAAACACGTCCCTGGCAAGTGCATGGATCTGGCAAAATTGGTCAGGCACAGAAATATGCACCTGGCAAAATTGGCCAGGCTTAGAAAAAGTGGTAGGGTTTTTTTTGGGGGGGGGGGTTCCTTTCTACTCCAGCTTGGAGAACACACTTGCGCAAGCCCCCTGGTTGCGCCATTGGTGCTTCCCGCCCCCTCTCCCTTAACGCCTGAAATTCGTGTTAAAATGTCGCGATGAAGCATAAAGATGGGGGTATCGGAGATGGGGGTTTGTACAACCCATTCGGCTAAACCGTGTGCCCGATGCTCCGCGACCACAAGCCACGATTAAGTCGCAAGAGAGGCTGTCAGACATGAGAACCAGGTTGGCGTGCGGCTTGTCCAGAACGACTAAAAGCGGCGGTAGAAAGCACTCTTGAGTCCCAGGGCATCTGGACCCGGGTCCGCTGCTTATGAAGAGTCGAAAATTTGGGGGAAATTACCTTTTGTCCCGAGAACACCTTTTTTTCAGCATAGGTAAACATTGCCCCATCATCTTTTTTTTTTAAAGTCGCTGGTATGAAATCTTTACAGTCGGTTCACCCGAAAAGAACATCTGAGTACATTTTGTTTTAAAATCCGGATTTGGAATTTATTCGTATTTTATGTTACAGCATGAGTGTGGATTGGATTGGCTACGGTTATGCTGCATTGGTTGCCTCCGGTGGAGTAGCTGGCTATGTAAAAGCAGGTATAGTATCCCTTTGTGTGTTCTCCAGCTTTCATCTTCTATCGGTTTGTTGGCACAATTAAAATGCAATTTTTATTTATTTGTCATGTTTATTGTAGTGTATATCGGAGGTGGTGACCTTTTGAGAGATTAATGCAATGAAATTTCATTTTAATGTATGCCAATTAGCGTACATTCAAAGTGACAATAAAGCTAGTCTTAAGTCTAAATGTATTTTTGAATGTCTTACTTCATTACAGCTTAAGATAACAAAACTGATGATTAGATCTGTCATTTTGGCAAAAGCTTGGGGTGAATTTTAAAAGTATAAGCAGTGCATACTCCCTTCTATCAGAACCCAAGCCCACCCTCAAATTGTGGACTTTCTAAGAACAATGCAGCCCATAATTTCAATTTAAAATATCCTAATTCCCAACCATTAATATAAACTGCCAGGACAAAATTCTTGGGCATGAATGCAAATAAACAAGCAAGATTTACTCTTCAAAGCTTGCCATCATAAAGAGAATTACACTTGTTGCAGATTTCTCCTTGCAACAGTTTTGTAAATGAAGTTTTGTGAGCCCTGTGTAGCATTTCCCTTATTCCTGATGTGTCCCTTCCCCCAAGTTCTCTTTTCTCCAAAGGGATGTTAACTTGTGGCTTTGACAAGGGAATTCCCTTCTGCCAGAGCTTATCAGGAGACTTGCTATGGTGGACAAAAACTTTTGTGGACAAAAACTTAAAAGCAGCTCCTTGCATGACCTCTCTCACCACTAGAGTAAAGCTGGAAGAAATGCACTGGTTCATTGCATTGACACATTTCATGTTGTAACCAGGTTTTCTGTTGTCTGCTTAAACTAGGCAGTGTCCCTTCCTTAACTGCTGGTCTCCTCTGTGGTGGGTTAGCAGGATTGGGTGCTTATCAGCAGTCAGTGGATCCAAAGAATATTTGGCTTTCTCTGGGTAAATACTTTTTTTTTTGCATCGCTATTTCACAGAGACATGTTTATATCAATGTATGTTTGTGTATGCACCTACATTTTGAGATTACCTTCAATACCTGTATTCCTTTTGCCTTTAGCCTGTCCTGAGATTCAGTGTACTTGCAATCCAAGATTAAATTAATGGCAAAAACATAGTATTTAGCTATCTCACGATGTGTTCAAGTTTTCACCTGTGATTTGTCATCTTTTTTTGTTCATGTAGTTTATGTGCATTTTAAGATGATCACTTTATAAAGCATGCACTATTTCTACCGTATATTTATGCCTTTATATCGTATTCATACCAACTGGGGGAACTTGGTATTCTTTTCCCACTTGTGTAATTTGAGGTCCAAATTACTTCTATCAGAGCACACTGGAGACTAGCACAGGTATAAGCACACAGGTCCTTGACTTATAAAAGTTCATTTTGTGACCATTCAAAGTTAAAATGGCACTGAAAAAATGACATGATTGATTTTCACAGTTTTGATCATGGGATCAAAGTTCAGACGCTTATTTTTTATTTTTTATTTTATTTTAATATAATTTATAGGCCGCCCAATTCCTGGAGGGACTCTGGGTGGCTCACAACAATAACAAACAATACAAAAGTAGTTCATAAAATGTTAAAACAGATTAAAAACCTTAAAACCCTCTTCAAGATGTTAACCCATCCTGGCCTGCTGGAAGAGCCATGTTTTGAGAGCTTGGCAGAAGGTTAACAGGTCGGGGACGATCTGGATCCCCGGGGGAAGTTCATTCCAGAGGACCGCGGCACCCACAGAGAAGGCCCTCCTCCGTGGGGACCACCAGTCAACATTGTTTGGCTGATGGTACCCAGAGGAGGCCAGAACTTCAGCCGGGCTGTGGGCAAGGGAATCAGGAAACATCCCAAGCTCCTGCTGGAACCCAGTGGGATCCATTAGGCGCCTGGGGCAGAACCACCCAATTGGTTCAGCCTCCCTGCAGTGGGTGGTGGCTGTCTGGAACACTAGCCTCAGCAGAGAGTGATCTGACCAAGGCAAGGGTTGGGTCAGTAAATCCCCCAAATCCAGATCACATTTCCACTGTCCAGAGATAAATACCAAATCAAGTGTGTGACCTCCTCTATGAGTCGGACCCTGAGCTACTTGGGTCAGGTTCATGGTTGCCATGGAGGCCATGAACTCCTGGGCTATATCTGAAGCCTCACCAAGTGAAGGCAAGTTAAAGTCCCCCAGCACCATTAGCCTGGGGAATTCCCACCGCCAGCCTGGCTACAGCATTGAGCAGCACAGGCAGGGCTGTTGCCACACACCTGGGAGGCAGGTACTTGAGCAACAAATCCGACTGAACCCGAGTCCAACTTCAAGAAGAGAGACTCATACCCGATAATCTCTGGCACAGTGCCTATGCGAGAATGCAAGTCCTGACAACAATAGCCACCCCTCCACCCCCGCCCTGGGGTCTCAGCTGGTGCAAAACCTGCTTGGCAACTAGTTCATACCTATGATCATTGCTAGATTCCCAAGGTCATATAATCTCCTTTTGCAACCTCCTGTCAAGCAAAGTCAATGGGGAAGCTAGAGTCACTTAACCAACCAGATTACTAATTTATCAAATGCAGTGATTCTTTTAATCACCGTGACAAGCAAGGTCGTAAAATGGGGCAAAACTCACTTAATAAATGTTTCACAAAACTACAGAAATTTTGGGCTCCATTGTCATAAATCGAGGACTATCTATAATTGCATAACTTAAGAGAGAGATAGTAAAAATTACAGATTCATGACTCTGAAAACAATGTATGAGGGCAGGAAGTAGCAAATTTCAGTGTGATCCATACCCACATAAATGGGGGTTTCTTATAGTATCAACCCTTTCCTTACACTATGATTTTATTTGGTTGCACATAGTCTACCTTAAATTAAAAACCTAATAACTTGGGATGTCATATTTTTTTCTAGCTGCATCGGGAACCCTGACTGTCCTGATGGGAATGAGATACTATAACTCTAGGAAATTTATGCCTGCAGGGTTAGTTGCTGGTGCCAGGTACAATTCCTATTTTCCCATTGTTAATTGTGGAATTATTGTTTGGAAACAACAGAAAGCTAGAGAATATGGTGGGTTTTCTTTGGATAAACACAAGAAATTGCCAAGGACATATTTAATGTGTAAGCATTTACTAGCAAAATTTACTGACGTGTTAATTTATTATTCAAACGGTATATTAATGGTCGATTTATGTTTTTATTTAAACAGTCTATTAATGGTAGGCAAACTTGGACTACAGATGATGGAAAAACCTCTTTAACCATAATTGTGCAACAACAAGCAGAAAGAGACCTACAGAGGACTGCCCTCACAATGCCTGTTCAGAACAAAACTGAAGACACTATTAATGCTTTTTAAAATTGTACAATTTGCAAAGTTTTTAAACTTCAAATTCTGCTCAGGTTTTATAAAGTGTCAATCATTACAGATATATAGTTTTCATATCTGTTTTCTCATGTATTTGTCACAATTCCAAATGTTTTATGATGATGAACATAAGAAACATGGTAAACAGTGCTGATGCCTTGTAGGAAATAGACTTAATTTTGTATCATCATATTTCCAAACGGAAATTCCTCTCTCTGTATATCTGTATGTTCTACTCAAAACAAAAAGTTTAAAAGTTCTCTTTACAACTGACTAAAACTTATTAAATGTCTAAAATCCTTCTAAATTGTGGGACTTATTTCCTAATTTCAAACATATGTGAATTCCAAAATTTTAAGCTGTAATCTTTTGGTTTCAAGGCTAATTAAGCTAATTTTATGTGTACAAGGAAACGCGCAGATATTTTTATTGACATTTCTCAATGAGTACCTGTCTTCAAATATATTACTGAATTAATTTTGAACATAATGACAGAATACCCACGGATCTCCTGATCATACTTCACATTTTTGTACAATTGGAAGTAGATACAAACATGCTTAGAGTAATTCCATTGAAATAAAACAAAGTTAATCATGTTTAGTAGTTTTACTCCAGATATAAATTATCCGGAGTCCAACTTACTGTTTCTACAAAGTTGAGAACATTTCACATGATAAGTCTCCATGTGATCCTCTAAGAGAAATGGGCATCCCACTTGAAATTATTGAATGCTATATAAGTTTAATGTTGGATTAGGCTTTCCACACCCAGCAATTCACTCAAATGTCATCTGATTTTGATCATTTTAATAATGTGTACAAAATACATTCAATTATCAACAGGTCACTTCTATTGTAAAGAAATCTTCTTGTCCCAATATTTAGAAAGTAATTGCTTGTGTTTGAAAATTCAGACTTCTACTTTTGTCATGTACTCAGGGGGAAAAAAAGTTTTGTACAAAACTTTCTCAGATTTTCAACAGTAAACACTGAGGAAATACAGGATTCATTGCTGTATGTCAGATGACGTGATAATGCCCTGTGATAAAGCAGAATTCAGTATTGCAGGTAGTCCTTCACTTACAACCATAATGGAGCCTGCTAATTTAGTTATAAGTTGTGATGGTAAAGTGGGTCATTGTGTGATCAACCCGATTTTACCGGGGGTGGTGGTGATGGTGGTTCCCCCAGCAATCATGAAGCAAAATCCATTGTTAACCGTGGTGCATTTTCAAAAAATGGGAGTAAAAATCAATGTTTGACAAAATTGTAAATTGTAGTCATGTAACTGTGGTAAAGCTGCACGTAGAGCCATAAATGTGGGGCTGGTTGCCAAACACCCAAACTGCAGTCATGGGATTGCGGGAAGGGCGGCCTTCAGAAGCAGGTTAGAAGTAGTTTTTGCGGAGGTCTGTTGTAATTTTCAATGGGTGCTAAGTGATCGGTCATAAGTTGAGGACTACCTGCATTGTATTTTGATCTATTGATTAATACTTAATTAGATAAGAGCAAGAGCATGGATTAATTTAAGCACAAGCAAGACCTTCTTTCTCAGTATAGAATTCCATCTCTTATTTAAAGAAAAAAAGCCTCAGTTCAGCAAAAGCAAATGTTGAGCATATTTGGAGAAAACACTCATGTTTTAATAAAATTATTCAAAAAAAGAAGAAGAGAGTAACAACATAGTTCCTTGCCAGAGTAACTCTCCTGTAGTAATTTCTTCTCATTTACATAACGAATTTAATCTTTATTTTAGGTCAATATATGCAAAGGGATATAAAACATCAGGATTAATTAACATGTCTATAATACACTCTAGTTAGTTCTACCTTTCAAGAGTGTATAAAAAGACCAGTTAGGGCAGAAGGCATCAAGTTAAGCTGCTAATCACATAATGATATCAAGGTTACTCTTAGGTGTACTGAAATATATGCGCTAATTAATTATTTTCCAGGTGCCATTCAAAGGGTGTTTTTAACTTCTTAAACCTAATATGGTTTAGGCCTGATAATCTGAGAGATTACCTCTCTTTGGGCCTTAGAGATCAGCAAAGAAAACCTAACAAAATGTCTGTGACTTCCAAAATCAATTCCTCAGGCATATAGGGGAGGCTTTTCCATTAATTCCAAACTATGAAACATTATTGCAGATTTTACATTTGACTGTTCTGCTTATGAGAAAAGAGTCAAGGTTTTTCTCTTCAATCAGCCTTTTAAGCTGCCTGGAGATTAGTTTCTAGTTGCATAAACGTATTTTATATGAATAAATTGTTGGTTGTATTTTTTAAAATTTATTTAGCCTACCAATCAGCTTCAACATACCAGGATAGAAAATCAGGATGTACAAACAAATAAATATTAAGTTATAAATAAATACATCGCTTTTTCTGATGGAAGACTTCTATAATATCTTGTGTTCCTGAGAAGTTCAATTTTATTATAAAACAAATTATTTTCAGTTGAAAACCAGTCCAGTTGCAAAGGCAACTTTGTCGTTTTGTTTATGAAACTTTTTGATTCCTATAAAACAGCATTTCTAACACAGTGAATTATGTACGTTTTGAGACTGAAATAAGTCAGTTTAATATTCCTGGTATTCTGTATTGGGAAAAAATATTGTACACACAACGGCAATTTTAAAAATTATTCAATAATCGGCCTTTATATTATTAATTCAAGGTTTCATTATGTAAATACACTTAGGAGTAAATCCTACTGAAATTGGGACAGCATATTTACATGCATTCTACCTTAAGTCTTAATTCAAATTAAATGTTGTCTTCCACAATAGTGTACAATTTTTTAAAAAAAATACATACAAAATACTTTTCAGTATGCAAATATCATTTTACAATTGAATAATAATATATAATACGTGCTATTTTAACAAGTATGGATTTCAATTTCAATATAACAAATATATTTTAGCAGTTGGGAAAGCATAGTTTTAAGTGATTTCTGCTAGGTAAAGCAAGAGTTTTTATATATTAAAAAAAATCACTAAAATATGAACTTGAAATATCATATATTTTGGGCCGTTGTGTAATTATGACATTCAAAATATGTCTTTAGGCCAGATAATGCTATCTATGCTATACTATAGAATTAGGTTTGAAGAATAAATTCTGGCAGATATTACCAGATTTTAAACAATTCCTTTAGGAATTAAAAGAGAATTCTGGAGTTATTCAGCTCTGGTTACCAAGTGAAGGCACTACAGTTAAGTAATTCTGTGATCAAATTCAACTAAAAAAATTAAGGGAAAAAGCAAAGCTACAAAGTTACTCAGTCCTGAAAATTATTTCCGAAATACCGCCAGAATGCCTTCTTAGAGAGTCACAAGTTATAACTATTTAAATGCGTATTTTCTGTTAAATAATGCTATCTAGCATTCTTCCCAGGAAAGGATCTTTCCTGAATATCATTCACATAATATTTCCCAGTTGCAAGGCAAAATCTGCATATAATGGAATACTTTCACGTCAAGTAAATAGCTGCACAGATCCATTAAGCTTCTATTTTATTGCAAATAAAAGTTTCCCTCATTTCAGAATCAACAGTAACAGTTGATATATGTATATAACTATATCTGTGCAATACGGCATAGCCTATAAGCTCTTGGGATCAGAACCAATGTATAGCAGAGATTAATATATTTCTTTCCCGCCTGTAAGTTCCATAATCGTACCAGAGACAAGTTGTTCACAGATCAAAGGAAAATGGTTTAATACCTTCATATGTACATTCACAAGAATCATACACAAGAGTAATCCTATTCCTGCAAAATCTAAAACAGAACTGAAACTTAGGGGTACACCACATTTTTACAACATTAGTAATAGTTGGCTCAGTGACTATGTCTTCATTCTCTGCAATCAAAAGAAATAAAGGTATAAGTCAACCCAAATCGAAGACAAATTAGTTCAGCTTTAGTTTCTCGGATTATAATTGGGCAATACAGTGGAAAATTCATCTATTACTAATTTTTTGCTTTCATTGCTCAACTCAGTGTTATAGAAGTGCCATATCTTGAAAGTCAACTCTTTATTTTTATAATTTATTGCCCTATTTAAATTAGCCATGATTGTCCAATAGCTAATATCTTTACATGCCTTCGTATTTTTGACAGTTTTTCAGAAGAAATGATCAAAGGGGCTGCCAACCAATTTCTGTTCATTTTCAGTAAGAATATACAACTTTTTAGTTTTGGCAAGGTAACTTTATAGAGAATACTTTGTAATGCAAGCAAAACAAAAAAGTCTGCCTCAGAGGCACTATTTTTGAAGAATATTTGCTAAATAAATGTATTTATTTTCTATATTTTTCCCTTAAGAGATAATAAACTACAGGCTCTCGTGTGTTTCCAGAATTGTTATTCTATTAGTAGAAATATGCTTTAAAGTGTCCCAGAGGCAAAGAAATAAAGGATATAAATAGTCATGGTATGCATACGTGATGCAGGAAAGTACTTCTACCGATGCCCTCCGTACTTGGCTGCCCAGTCAGTTCTTCCATGCACAGGTTGCGCAGGTGGTGGGTGAGTTAAAATATTCATGCCTTTTGTGGCGGGGCTGTAAGAAGGCCCTGGCAATTGGGCACGAGAAGCTTTGGTTTTCCAAGCATATTCTGAAAACAAAATTACAAAACCAATACAAGCAAATTCACCGACTATAAATCTTTCTAATACTTATCTTCCTCTTAAACAGAACCGAGCTAAAATTGATAGCATATACTTCCAAGTACAGATCTCGCCTCGAGTTCCCCATTGGGGGAAGAGAGGCGGGATATAAATCGAATAAAATAAAAAAATAAAATAAAAGATCTTTATACAATAGATAAAACTATGCTGTGTTCCAAAAAGGTTACAGCATAGTGGTAAGAAAGGAAAGATACATTTATTGTTGAAGAATGTTTTTGTTTCTACAGTCATGGTAAGCCTTTGTTACTAAAACTATAATAGGTAAGGAGCTCAGAAAGACAGCCAAGTGGAAACAAACTGACAGGAGATAAAGAAAATGTCCAAAGAATACTGAGCAGTGGCAACAATTTCAGAAATAGCAGCACCATCAGGAATTAAATATATAATATGCTTTCAAATATAGGTGTGTGACAGAAAAAGTGGTAAAGTGGTCATCTATTAATCACCCAGATGTCCAGAGAACTACTATATATATGAACAAAGAGTTTGAATTGTATTCTGACTGCATTTGTGATTTATTTCAAAATGATGATCGTTAGTACACCATGGAGATTATTGAACTGCTGAGCCACTAATGTGTTTTATTTTTTGAATTCAACGGTACAGAAATGGGTGTTTTTTGCATATAACATGAGTTGACTAATTCACTTGGAATGGGGGAATTAAGTTCTATTAAGTTTCCCTCAATATGCATAGTAAACTGAATGTGTTTTTCCGATTTACCAAAAACCAAGCAGAATTAAAAAAAAACCAGGTCTTGTCATCTCATATTGCTGTTCCAAGGTTCCCTACCTCAGGACTGCTCTGCCTACACCCTGGGTCCATGTTCTCTTGCTAAAAATCCACTTCCACAGCCCTTATATCCAGGTGGAGGTAACGAGCCACCTGCAACAGCGAGTCAGTAAAAGACAGATTTTCTAACAAAATGGTCACTTTCTAAAACATGGGGTTTCGGTTTGGGTTTTGCCATGCACCTTATTCCCTATGACATTTAAGGTTTTTTTTCCAGATAAAAAATTCCAATTAAAGTTATACTATCCTAAACAGAAGAACATGAAACAGTGCAGGCACTACAACAAATAGGCAAAACTATAGGTGAGAATTTCAGTCTTGTTCGTTGACTCTTACTACACTGGCCATCTAATAAGGGTCAATTAATTGGCGTGCAATTCTAAATTAAATATTGTATTATTTATGAATCATAGAGTAACAAATTACTAAAACACAATTGAATACAATGCAATGTGTGTCTGCTATATTAACATTTGGGATATATTTAAAAGGAAGCATTGGAAGTATTTTGAAATTAGCCAATAGCAAAAGAAATGATTACTATAATTATCCGAAAGAAAGAAGAGCCTTCATTAACAATGAAGAGCAGTCAGGAAAAAAAAATCTTACAATACAGACAAAAGTTGTACTGTGTCCACTTTTCACATCTCATTAATCCTAGCTAAAATCCATTCTTAATATTTCCCTTTCTGAATAAATGCATGCTTGTAATGCACTACTGTATTACACGCATGTATTTATTTATTTATTTATTTATTTATTTATTAGATTTATATCCCGCCTCTCTTCCCCTATCAGGGGAACTTGAGGCGGCGTACAATCAATTTAAAACATACCTATACAATATAAAATCCAAAGTACACAAACATATCAACCAACCATACAAAGGGGGAACAGATCTCAAGTTTGTAATCTCAATTCCATATTTTCTGGCAAAGCCAGGTCTTAACGGCTTTGTGGAATTTAGGTAAGTTAGGGATGGTTCTGATCTCCGCCTGGAGCGTATTCCATAGGGAGGGTGCCGCCATAGAGAAGGCCCTAGCCCACGGACCCGCCAGCCGACATTGTCTGGCCTACGGGATCCGGAGCAGGCCCTCCCTGTGGGATTTAACCGGGCACTGCGAGGCATAAGGTAGCAGCAGGTGGAAGACCACTGGCAACCAATGCAGCTCGCGGAGGATAGGTGTTATATGGGTACACCTGGGTGCTCCCATAATCACTCGCGTGGCCGCATTCTGTACCAGCTGAAGTCTCCGAGTGCTCTTCAAGGGCAGCCCCATGTAGAGCACATTGCAGTAATCCAATCAAGAGGTGATAAGGGCATGAGCGACTGTGCGTAAAGCTCCTCGGCCCAGGAAAGGTCGCAGCTGACGCAACATGCGAACCTGTGCGAAGGCCCCTCTGGTCACAGCTGTCAGATGGTGATCCAATTGTAGCTGTGAATCCAGAAGGACTC
>JANHGC010004401.1:62257-73267 GCA_027560395.1 Boaedon fuliginosus | reverse complement strand
GAGAAGAATGCACTTTTGGACTCAGAAGCCAGGAATCCTGCAGGCATCCTGGGCAGATAAAGGCCGCAAAAATCCCCAGGCTTATTTTTGAGGTAGGGGTAACATTAGGCCCATGCCCGCCCCCCAAAAATTAGGGTTGGGCTTATTAGTGTGGTGGGTCGTGTTTTCTGAGAAACACAGTAGGAAAGAAGAGCACAGCTACAAAGAGGATTAACAATAGAAAATAAAGTATAATAGAGATAAAGAGATGTAGTTAGAGGAAAAAAGAATGGGAAAAACATGCGGTATGCAGAAACTATAGATGGAGATTTAAAAAACAATGGGAAAAACTAAGGAAAAATTGGTAATAGTTCATGGAGGAGAATGGACGGGGAATGCAGAAAAACTGATTTATGAAGACAGGGATAAAGAAATGATAAGAAATAGTAACCCAAAATGTAATGGGTGATGAAATACTTTTGAATTCACGAGAATATATTGTAAAACTACCTCTCAAAGTGGTTTGAACTGAGTACTTCTGGAGCAATTATAGACTTGTTCATAAGTCGTTTCTGAGTGCAACTTACTGATATTGAGTTTTTACTGATGGCTGGAAGGAATGACTGGGGCTGTTGCTGTACTGATGGTTGCTGACTCACTGCATTCTGAGGCAGCTGGATTGGCTGGAGGGGATGCTGGGTATTCTTGGATAGACACTGTAGCTTATCAGTTGCATCTAGCGAAGACTGAGATTCTGGCACAGATACAGCTTCTAATTTTGATATATGTTCAAGTTTGGGCAGAGGTGGTTTTCGTTCTGTTAACTTGGAATATGGCTGTTTCTGATTCATGCATTGTGAAGGGGGTCCTAGAACCTGGCCCACTTGAAAGTAAGGAAATTTCAATGCCTAAGGAAAAAGACAACACTAATAAGTATACGGAACTAAAAGTCTGCAACTAGAGGTCTTGCCAAATAGAGGGTAGAAAAAATATATATGGAAGGTCAAATAACATGAAACAAAGCGGAGTTACTGGAGTCCAACAAACTTTTAATTTTATGAAAACAAGACTACTGTAGTTTAGTGACTGAGAACGTAAGCTTGGATGTTCAAATCTCCCATTAATCACAAACCACTTAAGTCATGCCTAAGCCACTAGTAATTTTACAAAAACATTCTAACAATTTCTGTGAACCAACACTTTACCTATGATCTTCCCCTTCTACTTCCATATATCTTGTTAAATATAATTATTTTCTAGTTCATCATTCCTGTACCCATCTGGCATAAGTGTTAAGTTGCCTGCTGATCATCAGTATCACCACCATCATCATCATAGCCTTTAAAGTTCAGTATGTGGACATACATTTATGCACCTAAAGGGTACCGTAATTAGTGATATTATTTAAAATCTATCTTTGGTTCACCTTTCTCAAAGGCGCAGTGTATAGTAGCTAGTAACCATGCAGGGGACACTTTTTTTCTCTTTGTTTATCTAAACCGTTGAGAAACAAGTTGAAGTTGTTGTTGAAGATCAATAGGGAAAGACATAGACATAACTTTTAAGAGGTATCAAATTCATGAAGTCATTTCAAGCACCAAGAATGACCGATTTCTTGTTAATAACTTCCTGATTTCTCTAAAGCAAGTAGAAAACATGTAGCCTTCCAGACTTCGTTGAACTCCAACTACAGTGATAGACATAGACGCTTGTTTCTCAACAGAGTACACCTTCCATGTTATATTTAATAAAACTTCAAATGCATTGCAATATGTTTTATAGTTAATCTTATGAAATCGTAGGTTTTCCTTCCTTTTAAGATACTTGGTTAAAGAAAATTGCAAAAGTATTCTATACATTGTGCAAATGTTTCTAACAAAACCATTTCTGATTTTGATGAAGTGCTTGTAAATGACTCATGAGTTTGTGAGATTTTTTTTTTTTGCTGGCAATAGTTTGTACTCATTGTATAAGCAAATTGCCATATTGTTAATATCACAGGCCTGCATACCTGACTTGCTGTAGGTCGTTTCTTTGGATCCCAATTCAACATTTCATCCATGAGAAACAATGCCTCATTGCTGGCATTTGGAATGAGAGTCTTTAGATTTATTGAAACACATTGAGGGAATCGAAAGTTCATTGCAGCAGCAAGCTGGTAACCTTCTGGCCAATCACTCTGTAAAGTAGAATAACAAATGAGTCATTTTTAAAACTAAAATAAGTCATTTTTATTATTTACTGTTGAATGCCTGCAACTATTATTTTTGGTTAATTTGTTTAACCAAAATCCAAACTTGTCCTTAAGTACCGATTGCAATTGCGACTGGCAACTCCATCGCTTAAGTGACATAATCACAAAATGTAATGATATATGAGAATGACCTTAAAGGGGGGACAAGGGGAAGATATGTTGCCTAGGAAACTATCAGGCAAAACATGGGGAAGCCTCCAGTGGCTTAACAGAGGAAATAACTTAGGAAGGATCCACCCTAATTGATCTGGTGGTTAAAAGGGATGGCAGGAGACCTGTACCTTCAGACTGAAAAAATTCTGTTAATGTAGCCTAACAATAAAGTAGAATTAACCATCTAATTGTATTTCCTCTCTGGTTTACTTGAAAGGCCTGACATCAATCTTGGAAGTCTCAGGGTACACATTTTCCATGATTTGTGATTTCCTGCTGGTTTCCCCAGTGACTTTGCTTGTTGCAAACTGGCTGTGAAAGTCACAAATGCTGATCACAAGATCACGGGATTCTGTAACCATCATACATGCCTTCTGGTTGCCAAGTGCAAGCACTTAACTGCAGAAACACTATGATACTCTCAACTTCAAGGACCGGTTGTAAATCTTTTCCAGTGATGTCATTAACACTGATCAGTCTCTGAACACACCATCAGTGAGGATTACCTGTGTTATATACTGGAAAGTTGATTATAAAGAGTGATAATGTTAATCCCCACAATGGAAAAATGGGTGGACAAGTAACAGAGGTAGCAGAGATGACAACATTGTTTTAGAGAAAAGAAAGTATCCAACTTTGTTTCTCTCTGGAAATTGCTTCTGAACCTGACTTGGAGAGGCTGCTCCTGAGTGTGAGGGTGCTCAAAGGTGTGTGATTGGCAGAATGGCATGACATGAGCTCACAGGGACTTAGGCTGGTTGCTGTAAGGTGAGAGAAGATATGAGAGTAGTGGGGGAGCATGAGCAAAGTGGGGCTTGGGATGGGTATGTATGGAGGTGGAAGACTTAAAACGAGCAAGTTTCACTGCTGGTTTCCCCATTGACTGCAAAGCCAGCAGAGAACATTGCAATTTGCAAAAACAAGACCATGGAGTACTGCAACTATTGTAAGTAAAAGCCCCGCCACCAAGTGCTCAGATCATGATCACATGACCAGAGACCTGAGATAGCCAGAACTTTGATAATCTATCTTATCCATCGCTCATTACGCACTATCATAATTTCAAGCAGTTGGTGAATAAATTAACCCAGAGCTACCTGCTATTTTAATTTTACTCCCACCAATTGTAATAATATGCATTTTCAAAATACTTTACCTTCTTTGGTGTTCCTAAGACCTGGCAAATTTTGAAAATTTCATCAACTTCACTTGTTCCTGGAAAAAGTGGTCTGAGTGTATATAGTTCAGCCATTATGCTACCAACAGCCCAAATATCAATAGGGGAACTATAAATAGAAGATCTCAATAAAACTTCAGGTGCGCGGTACCTGAAAAGGGTGAAGAGAAGTAATTGACAACTGTTCAAGAGCCTTATAATATAAGTGAAATCCCCATTAAAACTCACACTTACCATCTAGTAGAAACATAATCCGTGTATGGAGGCTGAGATCTTAGTTCTCTAGCCAATCCAAAATCAGCAATTTTAACAAGTTCTGGACCCATACAAAGAAGGTTTTCAGGTTTCATGTCTCGATGAAAAAATCCTGTAAACATAAATGTAGAATAAATAGATAATGGTGGAGTGGATTTCAAATTCTATAAATAATAGGATATTTTATTTTGAACTACACATATTCCCCCAAAAATCTGCTTTTAAATTTTGTTTTTAAACTGCACTGAATACAAACTTCAAAAATTTATCAATCAGGTATAACTGGGAGCTAATCTATTTCAGAGAACTGTTACTACCTGGATCAAACTACATTTAAGTCACTGGGTCAAGTACATTTGATCCGGTTATCAAAACTTTAAAAGAGATGTTTTCTGAGATATAGAATGAAATTAAGAACAGTATATGTTTAGTGAACAAAAACAAATAACTAGGTCAGATTTTTTAATGATTAAAATAAATTTACCCTAAGCATCATTCAGCCTACATTTAATGTAAACTTCTTCATACAGCCAAAATTATTTTAAAAGCATATCATTCACAGCAACAATAATCTTTGAAATTTGTTCTCCCTTTTATAGAGTCTTGCAATAATATCACAACTGGTATTACAAATCAGGACTCTGATTCTCTGAAATAGATTACTGCAAGACCAATGTAGAAGTAGGTATAGATCTGATGACAAAAGGATCGTAAAGTATTACAATTAAAGAATAAAACTGAGAGAAAAGAGAAAATGTCAAGTAGCTAACATTTTAAAATGTAACAAATCAAAAGTTTCTGTTCCTCATAATAAATTTATACTATTCCAAATTCATACACTCTGCTATTAAAGGAGTGTCTTCTATAGATTTCTACAATATTGCACCTAGCTCTACAATTTCTGCTGGTGCAGAACACTGTTAAATGTACTGCCTGCATTCTAACAACAACAAAAGGATAGGAAAATTTGTACCCGCTGATAAAAATTAGGCATTACGATACATACAAAGGCACAGAACTACTTTATTCAACTTAATACCATCTCTTGGATACTACACAGTACGCACTATGAAATATGATAGCCCATTAAATGTCAATAATCACAAATGTGAACAAAGTAAATTGGGATTAGTGTGGTTTTGGAATAAATGCTGGTCATCAAAAAACCCGATTAACACTTATAAAAAAAGTGCCCCCTACAAGAAATCAAATGATTAAACCTAGCCCATACTTCCAATTGAAGTGACTTTTTGTGCCCAAATAAAGCACTGTTCTGGACAGAACTATGCCAAGAAATTGTAACATCGACAACCAACAATCAATTAATATAGTTACTGGGATTCAGGTTCCGGAACATTTGATTCTCAAAATAATCTGTTTTTTTCTCTGAAGTAATTTCTTTAGCAATTATTTTAAACTTTTTAATCACTGGAATATTGGTACCTATATCTATCACATGTCTATTCACTTTAATACTACACAGTAGCAGCAATGTACTCACCATGTTTATGGATAAAAGCTAACCCTTGTAATATTTGATACATAATGTTCCTGATGACAGACTCGGGAAACAGTTTATTTCTGTAATGCAACAAATGAACAAGGTGAAGCTTTACTATTTCATTCATTCATTCATTCATTCATTCATTCATTCATTCATTCATTCATTCATTCATTCATTCATTCATTCATTCATTCAATGTATATGCTGCCCATCTGCCAAGGGTGATTCTAGGCTGCTTATAATCATTCCATTACAATGTCCAACAAAATTTAAAACAATAGAGATCTTAAATTTAAAATTCAAGTGAAAATTACTTTGACCAAGATGGAGAGGAAGGGAGCAAAGTACATACTTTGAGAGGGTGGGAGGAAATGGGATGTTATCTAATCCATTACCCATCTTCAGAATGCCAGATCTCCATTGGGGCGCCAGGCCAGTTGGCACAGCCATGTCTTCAAGCCCTTTCGGAAGGCCAAAAGGATGGGCGTGGTTCTCAGGGGACACGATATTCCAGAGGGTGGCACCCATGGCAAAAAAGACTCTTCTTCTAGACCCAGACAAGCAAAATTGTTTGACAGATGGGGTCCACTGCATGCCCCTTCTGCCAGCGTCGGTGAGACAGTTCCTCAGAAAGCCTGGACTCACTCCGTGAAAGACTTTAAAGGTGATAACCAACACCTTGAATTGGACCTGGAAGCAAAATTGTCAACCAGTGCAGCCCACCAAAAACTACCTGAGGAGTGCTGAAGCTTCTGGAAAATGTTAATTATAACTCACTGGTTTTAGAGAGGCTAAGTTGGGTTTAAATCCAAAGTGGTACTTGATAAAGTGCCTTGTTTTTGTTTTTCATTTCTGCAGGCCCATCTGTATTCCTTAGGAGCTACTTTAACAGCAGCACTAGAGTATACAATGGAAATTGAAACAGATCCGGAATTTAGCCAGGATCTTTATGCTCTGCTTGGACAAATGCAGAAAGAAAATCCTAAAGAAAGGCCAGGCATTGAGGTAAATATTGTTTTGTCAACTGAAGCTGATTTGTCATCTTGAATGGCAACATTTATCCAATCTTCCTTTCACTGTTTCATTAGAAGATAATTGGCTGAAGCTAAATATGGATAAAACAACTTTATGCGAAATATAAGCATTATTGTTATATAGAGAAGTGCAGACAGTATGTGTTGTTTGGCACTAATGTAATTTGTCATTTCTGCATAGGAGTTACCATTCTTCTTTATCAAAAGGATAACAATTTGGAAGTATACTTTTTCCTATTAGTGCCTGAGTTTATAGGGGGGAAACATTCTAAATAAACATACAATATTCAATGGAATGTTTAAAATAATGCATTCCAAGGAAATGAATTGTAGATCATAACAGCTGTGGTGCTAACCATAATATCAGAAAAAATGAACTGTGTGCTAATATCAGAAAAAATGAACTGTGTGCTAACGTAAGAAGTCAGGATTGTATGCAATGTTTGTTAATCAGAATATTTTAGACTTGGCAAGTTACTTGGTTTGTTTGACTCAAATACTTCGACATTGCTTATATGTATATTTTATTTATTTGTTTATTGCAAAAATGTATACTCTGCCAGCTCCCAAAGATTCAAGGCAAATTGCAAAGCAGAACAGCAGACTCAAACAAATCCCCAACCCCACAATAATAGATAACATTGTACTAACTCATTTAAAAATCAAAATCAAAACACAAATCCAATTTAAAGCATTCTCATTTCCTCATCCTGCCACCTCCACCCCCAGCAAGTAATGTCTGAAACATGTCAGTAAAATTTGAGGCTTTGTAGAAGGACAAGATTGTGCGAGGGAAAATGCCCCTGAAGGGGAAAACATTTCCAGGTGGAAATGGATTCCAGCATTTCTCCTGGTTTAGATTCCCCGCTTGAGGTGGGCAATCTAAGCCAGCGGCCCCCAACCTTTTAGATACCAGGGACTGGTTCCTTGGAGAGAGGTTTTTCCCTGGACAAGAGGGGACATGTTGTATACTGCCTGCATCCCATGGAAGGGGCTTCGCTTGATTGCACAGACTAGTTTATGGCATGCCATGGCCTGGTGCTGGTCCCTAGACCTGGGGTTGGGAACCTCTCATCTAAGCATTCTATCCAAAGATGAATACATGGACAGGATAATAGGAGAAGATTGCCTAGAACCATGGTGGCAGACTTATGGCATGCTTGCTGGAAGTGGCACGCAGAGCCATCTCTCCGGGCATGACAGCTGTCACCCATTGCTGTTCCGGGTTCCGGCACGTACCAGCAGCTGGTCTTTACGTGCACGGGAGCACCGGAAACCGGAAGAGCAGCTCCTGATGTGCATGTGCGCTGACCACCTTGTCTTCTGTTTTCTAAGGCACATGTATGCACAAAGACCAGCTGGCCGGTGTGCGTATGCACATTAGAAACCTGCTGGCAGCTGGTCTCCGTGGGTGCATGCATGTTAGAAGCTGGAAGACCAGCTGGCCGGTGCTCATTTTTGGCATGCACGAACTCCCATTTCGGCACTCAGTGCCGAAAAGGTTAACCACCACTGGCCTAGAAGGTAGACAGCAACCAACCCACATAAGCTTTATAAGCTGAGTCCAGCATTTTGAATTAAACACAGAAACCAAGTGGACCTTCTAATGCAGGAGTCTCCAAATTTGGCAACTTTTGAGACTTGTGGAATTCAACTCCCAGAATTCCCCAGATAGCCATGCTTTAGAAGGTCCACTTGGGTTTAAGGCTTCCTTGCCCATGACTTCTGCTTGCTGCTGCAACAAGAGCCAGGAGCCCAGGAGAGCCCTCAAAATCTATTCCTTCAGTTTAAAGTTGTTTTGGTCCATGCAGTCCATCACATGCCTCCAGATGCTAAATAACAACTGCTACTGCATGTCTGGCCTGGAGTGATTGTGTGCAACTGAATTTTTGGGTGATTGTGTGCAACTGAGATTTTGCAGGATTATGTTGATGTTTCATCCTAAATTAATATTTGATCTACCTAAGCTACTGCTTCATGTAGATTTTAAATATCATGGGTGAGTGGAGCACAGATTAACATCTCCCCTTGTGATCTGGGGTCCCATACAATAGAGCATCTCCCCTCATGATCACCAGTTAGCATCATACACTCCAGAAGGATCCTCCATACATGGTGTCTCTTCACCATTCGCTCTGTAGGCAAGCTAGGAGAACAGAATGATGGATGTTATTAAACGCTACTAAGAGATCTGTAGAAGCAAAAGTACATACACCATATTTCCGTGTTTCAGCCTAAATCATCTGTCTGACCAATCAATACAGGATTGGTCCCATGCCCAGGTCTAAACACAGACTGGAAGAGATCCAGATAAGCCACTTCATTTAGGTAAAGGCCCCAAATCTTTTCAATCTCCTAAATATGTCACAACAGCCTTCCAGAAAGTCATCAATGCAGCCCTTCCCCAGAATAAATCTTGAGCAACCTTGAACAAAGCTTCTGAATGAAAAGAACCCAACAGTGGTCTTTTCATTCACAATTTTCATCACTGTCATAAACTTATAAATGAGTGTGCCTCATTGGGTTTACTTATACTCATTTTTCATTTTCAAGTCCAAAGTATAAATCTCTGAAGAGCAAAGTGCAATGCTTGGACTTGAACTGCACTTTTAATTACATTTCTGTTTCCTGGAAACTGCTGTTTTAATTTCTAGGAGATAGTGTTTACCATTGAAACTTGATTTCTGCTATAACATATTACAAACCTAATTGAAAGCCTTTTTATTCATTTAAAATCCACTACCAAAAAATGAACGAAGGATGGAATTTTAACTAAAATGTAGGTACAAAAAAGGCAGATAATTTCCCAATATAAATTATATTATATTTTATTATCGTATCTATATTTTAAATAGAATAAAACATTTTCAAATATTATGCTACATACTAATTTGTATACACATAATAAATCAACAGTTGAAGAGAGATGCAAATGCAAAATGCTGAAATTTCGAAGGTAATGTTAATCTGTTGGAACATGTGAAAACACAGATAGATAATTGATAATGTCTCTCTATATAATTGTCATTGTAGGTTATTATATCATTATGCAAAGAGAAACTCAAGCTTTGCTCCCCAAGTGATATTTGCCAGGCTCTTTCAGCCACTGGAAGAAAAATGCTTTCAGTTGAATCATATGGCACCTTTCAAGGTATAGTTTGCATATTTGTGATGCATATCATTGAGTAATAATATCAAAATAATGTTTGTAGCTCATGAATTGAAATCCAAAAAAGTATGGGCTGAAGTGACGTCTGGGTCTTTATGTACAGGATACATTTTTTTTTTAAAAAAGGCAATATAGTTCTAGGGTGTATTAACAGAGAATCAAGATAGAATCAAGATCACGTGAAGTGTTAATACCACTTTTATAATGCCTTGATAACACCACACTTGGAATGCTGCATCCAGTTTTGGTCCTCAGGATGTAAAAAAGATGTTGAGACTCTAGTCTAGAAAAAGTGCAGAGAAGAGCAACAAAGATGATTAGGGGACTGGAGGTTAAAACTTATAAAGAATGGTTGCTGGAACTGGGTATGTCCAGTTTAATGAAAAGAAAGACTAGGGGGTGACATGATAGCAGTGTTCTGATATCTCAAGGGCTGCCACAAAGAAGAGGGAGTCAAGCTATTCTCCAAAGTACCTGAGGGTAGGACAAGAAGCAATGGGTGGAAATTAATCAAGGAGAGAAACAACTTAAAACTAAGGAGAAATTTCTTGACAGATAGAACAATTAGTCAGTCAAACAACTTGCCTCCTGAAATTGTGGGTTCTCTAACACTGCGGTTTGTAAAGAAGAGATTGGACAACCGTTTGTCTGAAGTGCTATAGGATTGCTGCCTGAGCAGGGGGTTGGACTAGAAGACCTCAAAGGTCCCTTCCAATTCTGTTATTCTATATTCTAGATACAGATAGTCCTTGACGTACGACCATAATTGAGCCCAAAATTAATCATAAGTAATACTGGTTGTTAAGTGGATCACCACATGACCACACTTAGTTTTATGACATTTTATGCAGCAGTTGTTAAGTCCATCACTGTGGTCATTAATTGAATCAGTTTTACCCAGTGAACATTCTCCCCTCCCCCCAGAACCCTGAAGTAAATGCCAGATTCTGGCAAGAAACATTGTAAATCACCATCATGGCCATAAATGCAGTCTGGTTGTCAAGCACCCAAAATGCAATCATGTGACAGCAGGCAGTCAAAACTTCAAATCTAGGGCACAAATAGCCCTGGGAAAGGCTGTCATAACTCCAAATTGTCATTAAACAACCAGTCCTAAATTCCCAGCTCCTGCATCCCTTGAATGAAGCGGATTATCTGGATTCTTTGCAGTCTGGTTTCAGGCCCGGGTACAGCACTGAGACGGCATTGGTCACACTAATGGATGATCTCTGGCATGCCAGATAGGGGAGTTTCCTCTATTCTGGTACTACTTGACCTCTCAGTGGCTTTTGATACCATTGACCATGGTATCCTTCTGGGGCAACATAGGGGGTTGGGATGGGGGGCACCATGTTGTGGTGGTTCTCCTCCTACCTCTTGGGTTGTACCCAGTCGGTGCTGGTGGGGTGACAGAGATCGAACCCGAGGGCCCTGCCTTGCGGGGTTCCTCAGGGCTCGATCCTTTCCCCTCTCCTCTTTAACATA
>JANHGC010004401.1:15868-33177 GCA_027560395.1 Boaedon fuliginosus | reverse complement strand
CATGTGACTGC
This sequence comes from Boaedon fuliginosus, assembly GCA_027560395.1. Classification (NCBI taxonomy): domain Eukaryota; kingdom Metazoa; phylum Chordata; class Lepidosauria; order Squamata; family Lamprophiidae; genus Boaedon; species Boaedon fuliginosus. Next base: position 33,166 of record JANHGC010004401.1, on the reverse strand, counting down.
AGGCGTGTGCGCATGCGTGCACCCAGACTTCCGGCACGCAGGCGAAAAAAAGGTTCGCCACCGCTGGGCTAGAAACTAGGAGACTATGAGTTCTTGTAGACCTGCCTTAGGCACAAAGGCAGCAGGGTGACCTTTGGCCAGTTGCTTTCTCTCAACCTTAGGAAAGAGGCAATGGCAAACCACTACTGAAAAAACTTGCCAAGAAAACTGCAGGGACTTGTCCAGGCAGTCTCTGAGAATTGGACATGACTGAATGGAAGAAAAAAATAAAAAAATAGAATTTTAAATCTTCGGGCCTAACAAGCATTCTTTACATGGAGTAGAGCTGAAGTCCTCAACACTCTGAAGAAGTTAAGATCAGTGGAATATTCCTATGCAGTTAATGACATGAAAGATTTGTAGCCTTGGCTGCTGTACAGTTTTAATGGTGCTTTTATTTCAGAAAGTTTGAGTCAATTTATAACCCTCTCCTCCCTCTCTGCCACATATATCTTAAACCTGAGAGTCCAATGTTCAAAATCCAGTTCAACTGAAAAGTTTGGACGTGATCAAATGATAGCTTTAGACAATCCTGTAAAATTGGTCAGAATTCCTACAAAGATAAGGGGGAAGGAGCAATCTCACAATGCAATACTAAACACCAAGGCACGCCTAATGCATTGAACGTGGCTGCTTCCTCACTTGCAATTTACATCAGACAAGACTGATATGGGAAACTGTCTTGATCTCAGATGTTTTCCCTCCTTCTATTCCCCAAAAGACTGACTTTTCCTGGTTTAAGCCCAAAGGATCTCACTGCAACCAGAAACCACTATGTACTTCCAGGCAGATGAGGTCAGACGATCTGGTAAAGAGGTATGGTTTGACATGTGACAGTCACAGGCAGAGGAGGGAGAATACCAGTCATGGCGCTGGTCAAACAATGATAAATTATTGGCCTGAAAATATTAGCCTCCAGCCTAGGAGGACAAGGTGTTTGCTTCCAAAGCATCACTAACACAGGCCACAAGCCATACTGTACAATCCAACTAACGGCACTCATTCTGCTACTTAGAGCCAGTTTGGTGCAGTGGTTAAAGACAATAGGCTAGAGTTCTAGTCCTGCACAAAACCAGCTGGGTGTCTTTGGATTTGTCGTTCTTTCTCAGCCTTAGGAAAGAGGCAATGGCAAACACCTTCTGAAAAATGTCAAAGGCACCCAAAACAAAAATTCATTACTAGTGTGGGTGTTGGCTGACATCTGTAACTGCTACTGAGTAAAGGCCTCAAAATGTGAGTGTAACTTCATATTAACTAGCTAAGGAGCAGTAGAGTTATTAGTGCTTCTGATGAAAACTGCAGAGGTCCAGATTCAAATTACCAGTATGTTGTAAGGCTTATTGAATGATGGATTCCAACTGGCCCCTTCTCCTAAGCTATGACATATGTTCTGTGAACAAAACAGGCATGACAAAGTAGGCACAGGCACAGCTTCTTGGAAAGATAGCAGAAGATATAAGTAATAAATAAGAATACAAGGAGAACAATAATAATTATAATAATTGTATTCAATTATTATACTGTGCCAATTCCATAAATTATGTTGGGAAACCTAGAGACAATTCCTACCATTCTTATATACAAAAGCTGTCCCAAAAATGGAAGTGTGGCAATATTGTTCATTTAATTTGCAATAAATCTTCTTTAAATCTGCAATGAACTATTCTGTGTTAATATTCTCATAGCGCTAATGTGAGCAATGTCGCTCTAATAATGAAAGAAAGGGACCTTAAAATATTGGAGAATGTTTGGTTGAGAAGACAGGCTTATTTATTTGACTGAATCAGATATCTGTGATTTATCTGAGAGTCAAGAGTGTTTTTACTTTTGGATATGTCATATATTTTTTTCTACAGGATTTCTCTTGCTGATTTGTAGTCTTGTGGCCCACAAGTATCCAATGACTTCCCAAGCATGCTTACTTAGAAGTGATGGCTATCAAATCCAAAACTGCAACTATTTCCTAGCTACGTGTAGTTGCATTTTAACAGAGTAACTTTGCTGCATTTATTGAATTGCTTTATTACAGAGCTATGCTTACATTGTGCTGTAAACGAATTAAGTGATTATTATTGGTTAGTGCAATAAACCCGAAGAATCAGCTGTGGCCGCATGGCTTGAAGCTTGTATTTTTTTTTAAATTAAGTTCTGATGATCTGTGGTTATTACCTGGGACTTGTAAGCATTTTTTTAAAGATTCCTGCCATCAAGTTCACAAAACATACTAGGTTAAAATATTGATGGCTACTTTGCATTTCATCTGTTACCCTTTCCGATGAACCATGAACTAACACGGTGTACTAATCCAACCTAACTTTATTATGCGGCAAATAATCACCAGGGTCCAGTGCTGTGTCAAGAAATAAAAGGTGTTGTGTGACCGCACGCAATTAAAAATTTGTATGGCTGCACTTCTACAGACGGCACCGAAGGAATCCTGACGTACTTGAACAGGTGCAAGCCATTTGTCTAAAATATTTTCTATCGATAACAGCCGCAGCCAGGACTGTTGTCGAAACCTTTTGTGGCGGCGATTAAGAAGCGGCATTCACGTATCCCATCCCTCGGAAACAGGTAAATAAAAAGCCCGTTCAAGTCAGCGGAGGGTCGCGAAACAAGCTGGAATTCCTCCCAAACGGCTCAGGCCCTAAACTGGCGATGCCCGCCTCCCATAACCTAAAGGACTGCCATCCTAAACCTAGGCATTTAAAAAGGTCGATCCTTGGACTTTAAAACTGCACTGAAGCGCGAGCGAGGAAGGACGCGCTTAAAGCAGAGAAATCTTGAAACTACGCGAGCGCCCCGCGCAACGAGGCCTTGCTTAGGATCCGACACTGAGCATGCGTACCCATTCCGGCCCCGGTGGACTCCTAGGCTGAGAGAAATTTGGGCCCCGCGAACGTTGCACTTGGTGCGGGGAAAGCGCGCGTGGCCGTGGCAGTGGAGGGTGAAATCGCGTTCCGCCTTTTGGGGACTAGTATCAGTAACCAATGTTGCAGGTCAGTTGTCCGATACGGGAAACAGACCAGTTCTTAAGTTCCCAACACCTATATAGTTAATATAACACACACACAAAATTGGGTGGATAAGCCATGATTAAGCATGGATAAGTACCTCCCTTACCTTAATGCAACCAGTTTGAATCAATTTATTATTTTGGAGTAAGGTTGGTAAATTCAGGAAGGACTCTCCTCCCATCTATTCCTAGATTAATTTTAAGCGTTGGCTGAATATTGCTAATTTTTGTATGCATAGAAGTAAAACTTTTTTTCCTACTTTTTTTTTAATCTAAAGGAAGAAGATATCAGAGCAGGAGAGGAAGAAATGCCGGGCAGGACTGAATATGATGTAAATATAATTTGATGTTAAATTATTCGAAAGATAAAAGTATAAACGCTTTTAGATTTTTTTTTAAGGTCACTTAATATGGTCAGACTTGTATTGACACAGATTTAAAAATTCAAAAAACAATTTGATTCAATTGAGCTAACAGGGTATCTATCGCAAGACAGAGTCTCTTCTGCTATTCAGTGAAAAAGTTTTACATATTTCTTTTTTTCTGGAAAAAAGAATGATAAAAATACCATGGCAAAAACACAAGGGTTGCAAAAAAAACCAATCTTGTCTTCTAATTACTTTCTAAAATTCTATGAATGTCAATTATTAAAATTTTCAAAGAATTCAGAGATTTTCTATAATGTTATCTTTCTGTTCCTATTACTCTGAATAGACCACTTTAATTCTTGAATCTTAGCGGAAGGTTTTGCGGATATTTTTACATGTTACCCCAGGCTTGTCCATGTACATTTTTCTCTTGGCTTTCTTGTTTTGACTCTAGAATCCTGTACTTTTTGAGTCCTCCAAAGTAATTTAATCCTACTCTTGAGTCGGTTACTTTATCCCAGCCTGGATTGATAAACTTCTACTGAAAGTGAGGCATTCCTTTCATTAAGTCGTATGTCCTCTGTATCTGTTTTGGCCAAATGATCTTGAGATGATCTGGAGACTGCCAAATGTTGGTTTCCAGCTTTGAATTAAGTTACCTTGTGCATGAGTCTCTCCTATCTATGTATATTATGCCAGTCTTGCAATTCTAGCTTGGGGAAATCCCAGTTCTAATCCACCATTAGCCGTGGAAAGTCACCTGATGACTTGATTAATTAATTAATTGATTAATCGCCCTTTTTCAGCCCAGCCTACTGTACAGAGTTGCTATAGGGAGAAAATGAGCAGTCTCCAAAATTGCTGCTCTGAAGGCTTGAAGAAAAGAGGCAGTTTAAAAACTAATAGTAACAAAGTACAAAATCTTATAGCATATCACGTTGCTGGAGTGAAGCAGATGTTATATGAATTTGTCACATACTTTTCATAGATTTTCCAAGTAACATTGTAACTGCCCAGAGTCACTCTGGATATTGAGATGGATGGCATATAAATTTTAATAAATAAAATATAAATTATATTGGTATGCGTAGTGGATGTGTACAGCAGAAACAACTTTTTAAAAACCCTGCTATAGAAACTAATTTTAAAGGAGAATACATTCATACAATTTTTGTTTTTTATGAGATAAATGAGATTTAATTCCAAGGCAGTATTGAAGTAGATCAGATACATGCAAATTAAATAATTGAAATTGAATTTTGTGGGTCTAACCCAGTGTTTCTCAACTTTGGCAAAGTGAGGACCAATTCCATCATGCTGGCTGGGGAATTCTGGAAGCTTAAAGTTTATAAGACTGAGAAAGACTGACCCAGTCTAACCATATCTAAGCCTTTTTCCAGTTGTGTGAAACAATCATTTTCATTGGTCTCAATATTACCAGACTTATAGTCCAACCCAATTAGAAGGGGTTGGCCTGGAGAAACTTGGAGAAGGGGTCTTTTTATTCTTCACATTATTATTTCAGGTGTAGTGGGAAAATTAAAAGCAAATTTGTGATAGATACATATACTAGAGTAAAGACTATTTGTCAATAATTAAAGGCTCACATTGAAGGTTTACTTTTTGTCTGTTTTGTTCTAGCTAGAAGCATTGTTAAGTGATGCCTTCAAAGGGAAAGGATTTCAGAAAATAAATGTAATGATACAAGAAAGAGACAAATATGTGCCTCAGAAGTGTAAGAAAAAAATACTAAATCAACTTGACAAAGCTCTAAAAAAGGTATGTAGGAAATTCTCAATTGCTGAACATTAAATCTATTCAACTGTTTAGGCAGTCACACCTATAAAATTATCTGCTTTAGGAATTGGACAAAAATGAATTTTCGAATGTTTCCCTACTGTTGAAATGCATTCAGCTGTACTGTATAAGTGATCCTCCGGAAGGTATAAATCTGCTTCTTCAGCAAGGATTCATACCAAAGATAAGTAACCTAATACATTAATATCTTCATTAGTAATCAGTAATATTATCATATTCTAAAACATACTTGCCTGGCTGGAAGTGTCATGTAGTTGTTATCTGAAAGGGAAACATATTTTTCAACATTTCTTGTTGCAACTAAAACTTTATTCTCAATTACTTTTTTGTTGTTAAAATTTCACTTTACCTCGCTATGCCAAGGTATTCCTATTTACTGTATATGTTAGGGGCTGATTCCACCTGTTGTTTAGTGTGAAAATCCAAATTAAGTACATCCCAGAAATCCAATTTTTCCTTGAAGGCATTTAGCAAAAGGGGAGCCCTTTCCTTTCTTATGTAATTGATTTCCTTCCTCCTAGTATGCAGTTTCCCTAACATTCAGCCAAAACCTGCCTTTTTATAACTTCCAGGACCTGACATTTGAAAGAATAAAAAACAGGCTCATCTCCTATAGGATATTTACTTCTTCATGTAACCCAAATCTCCCTTTGTAAACTAAATTCCTGTCCTTATTTATATTTATTTCGGTTTGTCTGAATCCTTTTAGATATTGTTCTCAGTGCTGATTAGTGCAGAATACAATCTATTGATTTACATGAGTTGGAAATGGAACGTCTCTTGATGCAGCCCAAATGCAATAACATTGATTCATATATATCCAGTAAACAACTATAATTCCATATTCTTTTTCATAATCCCCTCCCCCTTTTGGAGAGAGAATCAAATTTAACCAGATCTCACAGGAAATGCATTATGTGTAGTTGTGTGTTTTTTGGCTAGAGAATAGAAAAAAGTGCAAGGTATGTACTTCCCAGGTCAGTTGGAGGAACCTCGTTAATGGCCTACTGAACCTCCATGGAACCTGACAATATAATTAGGGCTGTCTCAAGACACTCCGCAGATTGAGAAGCGTGAGAGAGCACTCTCCTTCCACCAAGTCAAAATGCAGATTGTTGGGGGCAAAAGATTTGAGAAATATCTCCTGTTTCTAGCTATAGATTTATCAATAAAAGTACAAAAGCAATAAATTAAATAAAACTTGCTCTCCTTTTAGGACACTCAACTTTCATATTGCCCAGTGGTAGGGTAGACCTTGTAAGTGACGGTGTTGAAATGTTTGCTTGCTTTCGTGCCCAACCTCCAGCAAACAGTAGTACTGAACCATAGGTTTTTGTCATGATTTGTTGACTGAACCATAATGAGCAGAAGATTTTGTAGCACTAAGCCATGATAGCGAAGGAAGGACATACAAATCACATTGTTATTTGTGTGCTGGTTGAAGCCAGCAAATGAATGCAAATTGGATGAGTGTCGTTGCAGTAAATCTATGTCCCCATGCACTTCAACAGAGAACACCAACAGCAACAATATGTTCTGCTAGGGAACATTGTCATTTTACTTACTGTTGAGGAAGCACACAGTAACGTTCACTGGTTCCAGTAAATATAATTCCTCTGTAGTTGTTAAATATTAAAATCTGGTGTGAAATTGGCTTTAGATGCTCATTTGATTTTTGCTTGCATGTGTCTTCCTGTTTACATGGTTACTTGGTTTGAAAGGACAAGAGAATTCTTGAGCCTGGTAGAACTCAAAGAAAACAAACAGGTGGTAAATCTTGTTGAGGACTTCTTTAGTACAACCTTGGTAAGTACATAAAAAGAACAACAAAGGAATTACCTGGTGGCCTTTCCCTATTAATACGTCATTATGAAGCAATTGACCTACAGATCTCTTTTTCTGACAGCTTTGCCCAATAAAGGGGGTTGAAAAGACTTTTGGGGTCCATTGATTTCTTACGTGGTTCACTTAGGGAGTTTGGCACAAATTCATCTTCCAGTATCATCAGACCTAGCATGCTCTGTACTCATTACCTGCTATTTATAATATATATCCCACTTTCTATTATGACAAGTACTCTGGGAGTACTCACTAGAACAGAGGTGTCAAACTCCCGGTTCATGGGCCGGATGTGTCACATACTGGCCACACCCATGCCCGGTTTAGTGAAGGGGAAAAAAGTCCCAATATGTCACGTGACACCACCATGAAGACGTGAGTTTGACACCCCTGCACTAGAACATTGGGAGCAGTTGTCAATGATAAACATGTTGTCATTAACGATGTAGGAACTGACTCTTGAATTATCAGGCAATGAAGTCCAATTTTCACAGACTAATGGGGGAAAGGAGTATCAGTTGTTGCCCCAGACTACTGTATTGAAGAGTTCATTATTGCAACAACACAAATTGAATTATTTGCATGATTATTTACTGATAACATTGGTATATAGATTGCATAAAGTATCACAATATTTGAAACTTCTGTATTGTTGCTAAATATCAAATTGACTTTTAATATCTCCATTCTATCTCCTGTTCCTTTCTCCTCAACATCTTGTTTTTAGGTTATTGGCAGAAGCAGCACTGAAGGTCAGTTACTAAATAGTGTTATAATTACTGAATACTTTGATTTGTATTGCTTATTAGTAACCTATGACTGTCACTATGTGTTGTATCTTATGATTCTTGATGAATATATTTTATTTTATTTTTCTTCTTACGTACACTGAGAGCATACACACCAAAGACACGTTCCTTGTGTGTCCAATCACACTTGGCCAATAAAGAATTCTATTCTATTCTATTCTATTCTGAATAGTCAAAATGCTGTTCAGATTTTGTGACTGTAGTGTACGAATATTGACTTAAGTAGAATTTACATTTGAGTAAGTGTAGGGTGTCTCTTGTGTATTTTATTGTTGGATCTGCATGAAAAGATATTATGACACATTTTGAGAAGGAAAAAAACCATAAGTAAGGCTGCAAATTTTACTTAGCTTAATCATTAAAATGCTGAGGCTAATTATTCCAGTGGCCCTGGTCCAGCTAATCAGTTAGATTATAAGAAGCTGGGGCAAATTTGTTCCTCCATATTATAATATTAACATTAGACAGAAAGTATCTTCAAAAATTCAACCATGGATTTTTCTTCTTCTTGACTTGTTTCAATATCTCAAAAGCTGTACTTCTGAATTAAACAGCGATACGCAGTTATGAGTTAAAAGTAGACGATTGGCTAGAATTTGACGTTTCCTCATAGCTTTAGATAGAAATACTATTTAAGACGAAGGACTAGAAAGCAAACCTCATAAAACTGTTAGGAATATTAAAAATCAATTAGAGAGATAGAGTGTGATTGTTAACGCTGTCAATCCTGTCACATTTCCCCCCTCAACCCATATAGGAAGAAAGCAGTTGCTTGACTCGTTCATACAACACCTGGGATATTTAGCCATAGAATCTAATGTGAAGTGTGCCCTTCGACAGGAGGTTAGTTTAAAAACCATGTGGCAAACTTTAAGGCATGAGATCATGATCAATTTTTATCAGCTTGCAAACTTCTATTACGTAGGATCAGATTGGGATAGCGGAACTTTGTTTCCTGACTTTTTTCTTTATTTCTTTCGATCACTAAAACCAAGGCTCTGAGAACATTAAATACACTGTTGGCTAATGTGACCCGTGAGGAGAAGAAGGCATTTGCTGCCTCTGAAGAGATGTGCTTGCTTATGTAAGTCACAGCAGGATTATATTTTTATTTCTTTTTCACATTCTTTTACCACCTATCTCTCTCTAAAGATATTTGGAGGATGTCCCTTTTATCTTTGACTTCATTTCCTTCAATAGCATTTAAGAGACAGGATTTCTTAACCACTGCCATGAGTTGTTTGTAAAATTAATAACAGCAGGCTATATAAATACAAATCTTACTTTCTGTCTTAATGGCTTGTGTTTACCAGTTTCTCAGGGTTTTTCTCTGAACTGCAAAAGAAGGATGCAAATCAGGATCTTTAATTACAATTAAGTCTGGAACTGGCTCATTTGTCTTGCTTCTCTGCTTAGATTATTGGATAAGCAGTTAAATAATTAATATAGATCAAATTGGTCCTAGTTTGTTTTCAAAAGAATATGAGCAATTTATCAATAGACCATTTGCAGTCCATTGGGTTACATTAGTTTGTTTTCAATTTTGACCTGTTTGCATTTTACTTCTAAAATTATTAATCTCAAACTACTGCTTTACTCTTCCAAGACATCAGTGTTTTTATTAATGGGCTGTGTTGTTTCAGGAAGGAGCTTGTGAAAACTCTTCAGGATGTTGGTGGTAAGAAATGTTTGATTATCTTGATCAGAGCTGGGGAAATTGTGAATTGAAAATATGGAGCTGGAATTTAAGATTGTGAGCAGAGAGGGAGAGAATTGAATGAGAGTCAGGAACCTACCTGTCCCTCACCATGCCTTGCCTAAGAATTTGAAATGTAATTTTTACCTTTAATTTTAACTTTATTCTTCTAGGTGCGCTATCTTAGTACCTTTAGTAGATTGACATTTGCCCAAAAGGTAATAAAGACCGCATTGGGAGTTGGTATGGAGCAATGGTGAAGGTTTGAGTTAGAAACCAACAGCAGTATTACACTAACCACCTTGAGTTGGGCTGAGAGCCAGTTTTAGGTACTGGTCAAGGCACCAGGTAGAAAGTGGGAGATTGTGAGTTCTAGTTCTGCTTGGACATAAAACCAGATATGTGGCCTTGGGCCAGTTACTTTCTCTCAGCCCTAGGAAGGAGGCAAATCCCTGAAAAACTTGCCAAGAAAATTTCAGGGGCTTCTCCAGGCAATTTCTGAGAATTGGATTTGACTGGATGGAATTAAAAAAATAATGTAGGCAAAAAAGTTTTCAATGTAAACTTAATGATAGAAATGAGTTCCTTACTGCTTTGAAAAGATGATTTGCGGGTTGGGTTTGGGGTAACTAAGCTTGTTGTTTTGAAAAAAAAAAAATTCTTCCTTTCCCCCACCCTGCAGATTATGATATTCAGGTTGGTCTTGTGGAAGCCCTGTTTAGGCTGATGTTGAAAAAGTCCCGAGCTGACATGGTGCACAGTTGGCTTGAAGATCAGTATGTCACTGCGGTTTTTAGAGAAATCAAGGATGGAGACTTTGAGACAGTAAGAGTTTTCGTGATTTATATCAGAAATAAAGTCATGGTTTTCTCAATTGCGGGGAGTGGGGGGGAGAAAGGAATCAAACAGCAGTGGTTGCTTTTAAATTTATAGGTCAGTAATACAGAACATACAATGGTACATCACTACTCATCATTAATTGGTTTCCAGGAGGCACAATGAGTACCAAAAATAATGAGTTCCAAACATTCCCCCCCCCATAAGAAATGGGTCATCAAGGCAGCCAACATTGACAAGTTTTAGCTTGTGTATTGAGTACCAAACAAATGCTGAGTACCGGGACAAAATTTTCACGGCAAAATACGCTGAGTACCAAATTCGATGAGTTTCAAAGCAATTGAGTACCAAGGTAGCTCTGCATAACAATCCAGGTTTGAATTTCACCCTTGGTTATTCCTCACTTTTAAACTGAGGGAATAATGGTTCAGCAGAGTTTCACATCACTGCAAAAGGCTATTCATAATTCACTTTTAGGATAATTTGTGCTAATGAACCTAAGCTAACTAGTAGTCCATTATAATTATCACACAAATATTTTGCATATTATTTATGTATTTATTTTATTTATTACACTTTATGCCCCCCAACTCCCAAAGGACTCTGGGCAGCTTACAACATAGATAGCAATAGCACTCAGATTTTATATACTGCTTATCAGAGCTTTACAACACTCCCCAAGCAGTTACAGAGTCAGCTTATTGCCCCCAACAGTCTGGGTCCTCATTTCACCGACCTTAGAAAGGATGGAAGGCTGAACCTTGAGCCTGGTGGGATTTGATCTGACAACCTGCTGAACAAGTCAGCAGAGATAGGCTGCCGTGCTGCATTTAACCACTGCGCCACCGAGGCATAGTGAATACCACTGAATACCACTGGAGAGAACATCTTGAATACCACTGGAGAGGACATTTATTTTCTATAGTATTCCCACCTCCTCAACTTAGCAGGAGAGCACTTTATAAAAAAATATAAATGTAACGTTCTATTTTCTGTCTTCAAGGATAGCAGAAAGTTTCTTAATGAACTAAATGAAAGACTTGGGGATAAAAGAAGGTAAGTGTTTGCTATGAATCTTTCCCAGATGGGCACAATGGCACACAGCTTAGTCTGCCAATAGGAATTTATTAAAGAGAGAGGCATGCTAGCTAACAATTCGATATTAATTATTATTTCAAATTATTGGAAACATTTTGTTTATTTTAGCATTGATTATTTGCAATAGTAAGGGTAAGTAATGCATGATACTAAATATCGGTTGCATTTTTATACAGAACAGCGCAATTTATGTTCTTGAAACAAGTGATTCCTTATAATATTTAAGACCATAGATAAAATATATGAATTATTCTTTAATGCCATTAATACCCTCTTGAACTTTTAAAAAATCTTGGAAAAACACAAACTTCTGAAAAGGTGAGAGCTGGCTTATTCATGCAAGATCAGGAAACATGTTCCTTTAAAAAAATGTGTGGAGATCAAATTTTGAATCGCATTCATATCTATGCTGATAATATCAGGTGGTCTGAGATGAGTAATGTCAGAAGTTGATTGTCAGGTAGATTTGTCCATTTTCCATGCCAGTTTCATTGCCCCCCTGCAACACCAATGCAGAAAACAACCATATTGGCAAGCTATCTTACTTAATTTGGAGTTCTGATATTACCTTAAGCAGTGGGGAAAGGGAAGTACCTCTCTTAATGAAGTGTGAATTGCTGCTGAAGCATGGAATTAGATGTGGGCTTGCTTTATTTTCCACAAAATGTTGACATAAGATAGTGCTGACCTTCCCTAAAAATCTCCAAACAGGTTGGCTAGTCCAGGATAAATCACTCTTTTCTCATGTTGTGTCTTGCTAAGTTAGATATTTTGCTAAGCAACACTTCACATAGATTTGCTTCTTCAATCATGAAAACTTCATGATGTTATGTTTGTTGGTAATGCCTTTCTTCATTTGTATGCTTGAATCATACCTGCCAGCACTATTCCTATGAATTGTTTAGGAAATTTTTTATGTATTTAGGCCATGTTCAGTGCAATAGGGCAAAAGATAAATGTTCTCAAGTTCATTTGTAAAACCACCTGGATGTAAGCTTCTTTGAAGCACCTTATTGTCTTAGTAAATACTGTAATAAATATAATTTTAAAAACTCTAGATCCCGTGTTACTTTGTGATGAGTAAAGATCTGTTGTATTTTTGAAGGTTCAAGACGAAGCATGTCTTAACTGGAGGACACAGCACATTGCTGTACAGATCCCGATTGTCCTCAATTGATAGCTTAGATTATTTTGAGCTTCTCTGGTTTAATTTTTGCTTATCATTCAGGCTTTTACAACTTGAAAACCTCTAGGCCTGAATTCCAAGCCATGCCCACTGTTATCTGTTCCAGAAGCTGATTGGAATAGAGATTATGTTTCAGGATCAGTGAAAATTTTCTTATTTTTCAGGATCTGTTCAATTCCATGTAAAGCTGCTTATGCTGACCTGATTGAGGTAATTAAGCTAGCAATTGCATGGTGATGTTATGAAATACTGGATGTGTAGAGATTTTAATAGGGATACAGTGTTTATTATCCAATCTTTCTAGTTTAGTAATTCGATAGAAAAAGTGTTATTTGGGGGAAATTATTTATTTCTGTTACTACCTTTAGGGAGAGAGAGCTGATGAAGATCAAACAAGATGTAAACATTTTTATGTAACTTTGAGAAATAAAAGTTCTTCTATTCCTATCCCATAATTATATTGTGATTCTTTTTATTGCTGTTCCTGGTTTCTTGAGTGTACGATCTTTTTTAGCTGTCAAATAAAAGTTGTTGAAAACAGTTCTCAGGAACAATTGATGCATATAATTCCATCCATTCTTGAATACTAGCAAAATAAAACTTGCAAATAACTTGAAATTGGCATTTTGGCATTTCTTATTTTATAGCGACTGAAGAAAAAGTACTTGGGATTTTGTGGGACATATTCTTTCTAAGACGTTGTTTTATAATACTTTTTAAGAATTATGTTTTATTCAGGTCTGAAGTGTCTCTTGTACCCACAGCTTCAGAGATTGCTTCCAAAATTGCATATATTCTGCTAGTACTAAATATTAAAGCTAATCGCCTTTAATTCATTATGCAACAAGGAGTCAGGTAGATTATATTTTGCTAAATAGTGAGTTTATTGGGAATTACTAGTTTTGAGGAAGGAAAAACTTTCAGAAGCTTTACTGTCCCTTTGGCTGATGCCTTGCAAAACTTCAGGAAATTAAAGCAGTGGAAATTCTCTTGAGCACTTGAGAAGGGGAGTAGCTGAGGCTCTCTAACATGTAGCCTTGTACTACATCGCTTGTTTCTTGGGTTTCTAAAATGCAAAGTTGTGTTGTATTGGATTCCTTTGGGGGGTAGAAATCAGATTGAGATTATTTCCTTTTATATCCAAGTTAAAGAAACCTGCTGATGACAAACTAGAAGAGTTTTGGATTGATTTCAATTATGGAAGTGAGAGCATTACATTCTATTCAGAGAGCCTAGAGGTAAAATTACATATTTTTTAAAATGCGGCCTTTACTTACTTAATTAATTAATTACTTAATTACTTACTTACTTACCTGCCATTAACATAACTTTTACTTCAAATATTGTTTTTCAGGATATGCTTTGGGAGTCAGTAAGATTGCCAAAGGAAGACATCAGTAGTTATTACTTACAGGGTAAGTCCATGAGAGATTACTCTCAGTAGAAATATGCTTAAATTGAGTTTTTGAAAATGTGTGTCATTTTTGGTTGCACTTATTAAACATCATGAAAAACGCCATGGCAGAACTACATAGCTCCACTGCTTCATTGCTGAGTGCCTAAGCTTTGAGCATGAAATTATTTCCAGCCTTCTCGAGAGTTATCTAGAACATGGCTGAATGTGTGTATAACTTCCCCCCACCTCTATGTTAAGGAGCTGTGAAAATGTCATATGCAGAGTCACCTGAGAATAAAGATGCACATTGGCTAAAAGGCCACTTCCCACAGTCCTTTCCCTGTGAGAAATTTAATTTCTCTCACAGTTGCAATAGAAATGGCACAGCGATTGGAGGGGTCTGTGATAAACCAGAGGATTGTTGATCTCTGAGTCTTCTCCTTCATATGCCTTAGTAGATTTGTATTGCAGTAAGAGGAGACATAATAGTTTCAAGCCAGAACACCTAAAATCAACCTGGGGTTTCCTTCACAGTAGCTCCATCATGGGGATATTTTCTCAGCAAATGACTAGCAGGGCATCTTCATGAATGGCACAAGTACAGCTTAAGAACTTGCCCCGTTTCAGACCATCTGGAGCTAGTCTTGTATAAGCTGGAAACTAACAGAGTCAAGACCGGGGAAGAAAGGCGGGATATAAATGTAAATAATAAATAAATAAGTAAAGCCGGTTAAGTTCCTTCCTCTTTCTATCTTTTTAAACAAATCATATGCATGGTGATACAGTTTCTTTTCTATACGTACTACATCAGGGGTGTCAAACTATTTCATTGAGGGCCACATCAGGGTTGTGTTTGACCTTGGGGGGTTGGAAGGGCGTGGCTGGGGTAGGTGTGGCTAGTTAGATGTCACTCGTGGCGCCTGTGGCGGACCGAGCGCTCTGCCAGTGAAAACGGGCTCCCGTTCCGTTTTAGCTGGCAAAGGCACAACGGGCAGGTCCTTTGCTATTTCCAGGGTGGCCCCGCAGGCTAGATCCAAGCACCCTGCGGGACAGATCTGGTCTGTGGGCCTTGAGTTTGACACCCCTGTTCTACATGTTTGACACCCCTGTTCCCCTCTGGGTGAAGAGAGGCGGGGTACAAATCTAATAAATAATAATAATAATAATAATAATAACATGGATTGGTTTGTTGGTTCTGAGGTGTAGCAAATTCTTTGAACTAATTGTCAGAAGACTATCTGAGAGATGGAAGAATATTTTGATTTCTAAGAAAGGTTTCTTGATCTGTGACAGTTCATATATATTAGCATTATACACTGAATAAAAGATGATGCTTGCTTAGACTGGCTTAATTGTTAGACAGTGAAGAGTCTAAAAGAGAAGTGAAGTATCTTCTTGTTGTGGTGGTTGTTGTTGGTTGATGGTGGTGATGATTTTATTTCAAAGGACAGGTGTGGATTTTCATGCCAAAATAATTGGAGCTGCCGCTTTGGATATTCTGAGGTGTGGAGATCACTATTGGGTCTTTTGTTTCAAACAGCCAAATGGGTCACACTGATCCTAGTGCCTAATAAGTATTATAGGATGCTTCATTGAAGCTATTCCGAGAAAGTTGCCCATTGTGGGAATGACTAGAAAATGCTTGTGTTCTTTTTCTTTTGCATAAAGCGGAAGACGGAGAAAAGATTCTTATAATCACCATGAGAAGGTCTGTGGTGATCAACAAAGCAGAAATCACCAAGATCAGAATTCACTTTGAGAGCTGTCGTGATGTTTTAGCACCACTCCTTAAAGCTATTGGAAAAGATAAAATGGTAAGAAGTTCAAGGGGTGTGTGTGTGTGTGTGTGCGTGTGTGTGTGCGCGCGCATGCGTGCGTGAATTGCTCATCAACTTTTGTCTAGTAAAAACTCCATAGTTTTGTATCATGCTAAGTTGTTATTTTTGGTTTGAATTTTGTTAGATGTTTCTTTCAAAAGTATTCATATGAATATTACTAAAGGGTAGTTGTTTGTAATGTTATAAATAACCTTCACAAGTATTTTTTTTAAAGTTACAGTCAGTGGTCTTTGCATTGTTTTTTTAATGGTGATTTTCTATAATGCTAACTTTCTCTAGAGAGCAAGACATACTTGATCCAAAGGGACATCTTAAAAATGCATAAGAGAATATATACACAACAACTTTTCTAAATCCATATATATATATATATCTTTTTTTTTAAAAAAATAAAGTCTTAATCCATATACGGTGTGTATGTATGTGCACACACACAATAGCCACCTCGAGTTCCCCTGACCCGGGAATGAGGCAGGGTATAAATCAAAATAATAAATAAATAAAAATAAATAAAATACATGGATTAAGACTTTTTAAAAAAGTGTATATATTCTCTTATATATATAACTAGCTGATTACCTGGCGTTGCCTGAGTTTTTATGGGACTGCCATCTTACTTACTTCCTCCTCCCTCCCTCCTTCCTTCTTCCCTCACTTTTCTTCCCTGCCATCTTCCTTCGTTCCTCCTTTCTTCCTCTCTCCCTCCCTCCTTCCTTATCTCCCCCAAAATCTTTGGTTAATTTCTTAAGATGCTTATCAACTCTGCTGCATTCTAGTACTAGGAAGTAGTAAAAAATTCCACACACTCTTCATCTAATGAATCAGCTGCCCTCTGAATTGAACCAAGAGAAATTGTGCCTATTAATTGGGGGGAAATATTTCACCCTAATTTGACAACCAAGTTCAATAAAAATGCTTAGTAGACAATCAGCTAATAGATTAAACGTTTCCCTGTTTCAATTTAGAAAGCATTCACTAAAACTCAAGAATATGATTACTATAGACTTTTTTATAGGTTTGGTTAAATCTGTGTTTTTTCCTGAGAGAGATTTCTTTCTCCAGATTAAACTTTTCTTTTCCAATAACTTAATTGGATAGATAATATTGGATGAGGAGGAGAATGCCAACCAAGGGAAAACTGCAACAGGTGAGTGGGAATTAATGCCAATAGAACCCTTTTTCAGGTTGTCTTCTTGCCTGATCATAAGCAAAAAGAGGCAAAATGTGAGCATTCTTGACACTGGCACCTTGCAGGGATTTCCCCGGGAAGAAACACCTATAAGCTTTGATGGTTCCAGATAGGTGGATGGATGGATGGATGGATGGATGGATGGATGGATGGATACCGAGAGAGGGAG
>JANHGC010004400.1:339561-351050 GCA_027560395.1 Boaedon fuliginosus | reverse complement strand
CCTTCCTTCCTTTCCTTCTGCTTCTGAGTCAGTACTGATTTCTGACAACTGTCCATGGAATTTTCTCAGCACATTTTCTCTATTATTTATTAGATTTTAGGTAGAGACAGGGATGGGATCAGATCTGGATCAGAGTGTTTTCAGAATACCACGAAGATTTTGAAGCCGATCTCGCTCAGTGCGCTCTTGACAGCCGAATCGGAAGCGCGTCCACAAAGCAGGTAACCAGCGAACCGGGAGAAACGCATCCTTGGGCAGAGACCTCCCGCACCCTCACCCCCGAGGGCTGAGAGAGAAGGACTGGCCCAAAGTCATCCAACAGATTTTGTGCTTAAGCAAGACTTGACTGCATGGCCTCCTGGTTTCTAATCTCTTTAATCACAGTGTTGAGGGGACTCCCTAGTTTGGCATTTGTATTTTTATCTGGGTTCCTTTAAGTCAGTGGAACAAGTCCCTGCTGCTTCCTTGGCAAGACTCCAGACGTGGCCTGCCACTGCCTTCTCCTTCCGAGGGCTGAGAGAGAGTGGCTGGCCCAAGACCTCCCAGCTGGCTTTGTGCCTAAGGCAGGACTAGAGCTCACGGCCCAATCCTGGTTTCTGATGCTCTGACCATTCCCCCAATGGCTCCCCTAACTTGGCATTGTACGCATTGAACGTTTCAGTTGGTCTCCATACTTCCTTTTGGCACCGCAGAAGAGGGAGAATTCTGGGATGTGGCAATCCACGTTTTGCCCTTTCCCTCAAAATGTGACCTTACAGATTAGGACAGAAAACTTCTGGTGGATGGTTTGTAGATACATCTAAAAGTAGCCATAGTCTGGAAAACGCATTAAAATTACATTAAAGTTTTGTTCCAGATTAGTGAGAAAGACTTTTGCAATACCAGATTACTTACTTTTCTTGGCCAACTTTCAATTTAAAACAAATAAAATGGTACCCAGGAACTTATCCCCCCCCCCAAATTTGGATGTCTGACCTTTCAGTAAAAGGAAGAGACAAAACGTCCACCACATTCTGCTCTAATTTAAATTGGAGAAGTAAAAAATATATTGTGTAAACGTGATGTGATGATTTTTAAAATCTTCTCTCACAGAAAGAAATATGGCATCTTCTGCTTTAATTTCTCCAAACTAAGATTTTTTCCAAAACAATTTGCAGGAGTTTGTGGTCCAGCCACATTAATTAAGTACATATGTTGGTGACTTTCAGTAGAGTTGCTCCTGATTGGTGCAGAACACTTATTCTACACAATAACAATGTAGATAGATAGCATCACCATCAAGCTGGGGGAAATAGCTAAGATTTAGAAGATAGGGTCAAGATCCAGGAGGATCTTGATAGACCTGAATATTGGACCCTATCCAGGAGTTCAGTCATGAGAAAAGTAAAGTTATAAACTTAGGCAAGAAACACCAAAAATCACAGGTTCGGAATAGGTGTCACCTGGCTCAAGAGCACTAACTTTAAAAGAGCCTCGGTGGTGCAGTGGTTAAATGCAGCACTGCAATATCTGCTGACTTGTTCAGCAGGTTGTCAGATCAAATCCCACAAGGCTCAAGGTTGACTCAGCCTTACATCTTTTCTAAGGTCAGTGAAATGAGGACCCAGATTGTGGTGGCAATATGTTGACTCTCTAACTGCTTGGGGAGTGTTGTAAGGCTCTGATAAGCAGTATATAAAATCTGAGTGTTATTGCTATCTATGTTGTAAGCCGCCCAGAGTCCTTCGGGAATTGGGCAGCATAAAAATGTAATAAATGTAATAAATAAACAAGGAGTGAATTGGAATGCAGGGAGGAATTAGGGGGGAATTAAATTTATTTATTTATTTTTTATTTTTTAATTTATTTATTTGATTTATACCCTGCCTCTCTTCCCCGGTCAAGAGGAACTCGAGGCGGCTTACAACATGATTAAAAGCAATTATGACATATATTTAAAAATAATTTATAAACAGTAAAATCAATAAATCCCAATCATACACCAGGCAACATCCATTCATCCAGGGGGGCATCAGTTCCACACCTGCCGGCAAAGCCAGGTGTTAATGGCTCTGCGGAAGGCCAACAGATTCGGGATGGTTCAGATCTCCGTGGGTAGCTGGTTCCAAAGGGCCGGTGCCACCACAGAGAAGGCCGTCAACCGGGGACCCGCCAGCCGACATTGTTTAGCTGATGAGACCCAGGCCGACTCTGTAGGATCTCACTGGGCGCTGGGAGGCATAAGGTGGCCAAAGGCTGTCTCTAAGGTACCCCGCACCTAAGCCAAGAAAGGCTTTAAAAGTTGTCACTAGCACCTTAAACTGCAGCCAAAAAACTATTGGGAGCCAGTGGAGCTCACAGAGGACAGGTGTTATATGGGTGGAAACCAAGCCATGCCTGGCCAAGGCGTGAGAAACACCAGCCAGCCCAGAGTCACTCATCGGAATGCAGAGCTGGAAAGCTCAGGAACTGAGGTTCTGTTACCCAAACAATATACAAGCACCCAATTGGACATTATTTGTAAACGGGAATTGGCCAGGGAAAGGGGGAAGTTAATTTTATTGTTTGCGCGTAAAAACACCAGATCCAGCTTCACTACTTCTGTAACCACTTAAACTTTAGTAAAGTATACTCTTGGTAAAACAATGGGCCAGGAGTCTTCCTTGGCTAGATGTCAGAGTGGGACAGTTGACACTCACAGTAGGAGGAGGTGGTTGTGTAAGTTAACCGTCAATATACTCATTGCTGCCATCTTGATTTCTATCCAGATCTGGTAACTGATAGATTCTCTCAATTCTGTTCCTAATAATATAGTATCTGTTCCTTAAGCAGAGATACTATATATTAATTGCTTGCTTGTGAACAATTAAAATGTTATTTGAGAAAACTGTATGAACTACTGTAAACTGTATTTTAATAAAATTTCATTCTTTTTTTCAGAATTATATTTCATTTTTGTTTAAAATTGACTCTTCTCTATGTGCTATCTTTTCTCTATCAGTTTGGCTTCTTGCTTGCCTGCCCACATCTCTTTATCTTAGTTTTCTGCCCTAGCTTTCTACGGAAGTGCCCAATTCTTAACTCTTTATTTCCATTTCTTTAAAGCAACTATCTACCATTTCATTGCAATACTAAGTGGATGCCATTGTACCAGCCAGGTACTGTATATCTAAATACACACCCCACTCCCATAAAATAGCCAGTTTGAGAGCCAATTTGGTCTAGTAGTTAAGGCTAGAAAGCAAGAGACCATGAGTTCAAGTCCTGCCTTAGCCATGAAAGCCAACTGGATGAATTTGGGCCAGTCATCATCTCTCAGTCAATCCATCTCACAGGGTTGTTGTTGTGGGGAAAGTAGAAGGTGAAAGATGTGTTGGATATGTTCACCACCCTGAGTTATTTACAAAATTATTATTATTATTTATTTTTATTATTTATTACATTTTTATGCCGCCCAATTTCCGAAGGACTCTGGGCAGCTTACCATATGGATAGCAACAGCACTCAGATTTTACATATTGCTTATCAGAGCTTTAAAGCACTCCCCAAGCAGTTACAGTGTCAGCATATTGCCCCCAACACTCTGGGTCCTTATTTCACCGATCTTAGAAAGGTCTAACTTACATTCCCACATTCTATTAACCAAACTACCTTTTTCCTCCAGTCAGTTCTGATACCTGGAAGTTAAAGAGCTTGGAGCCATAGATCACTGTGAAGGATAGAATCATAAGGCTGGAAGGGACACATTAAGGTCTTCTAGTCTATCTCCTGCCCACAAATCCACAAATCATCTCAGACGAATAGCAATTCAACCTTTGTTTTAAAACCTCAAGTGATAGAGCTCCCATCATCCCACAAGGAAAGCTGTTCCACCGGATAATAACTCTCATGGTTGGTGGGGATCTCTCCCTATCAAATATCCTTTGATTCTTGTTCTACTTTCAGGCACTATGGAAAATAAATCCACGCCCTCTTCCCTGGGGCAACCCTTCAAATATTGGAACACTGCTATTGGTTTTCCTCTTAACAAGATGACAATGAGTCCAGCATTCTTCACCTGCATATAAACCTTAAAATCAGATATGCACACTGTGAAATTTTAAAAGGATTTTGATTGGTTTAAAGGTGCAGGAGGTGATTTAGCTAAAATTAGCATAACTAGTCCCAGCTTGCTTATTCTATTGTTATTTATTTAATCTATTTAACTTCTACGCCTTTCATCTTGCTGAGGGGGGTCTCATTTAACAAGATCTGTGGCTCATATGATGGATCCTATTTATAATAAAGAAAAAATGGGAAAGATGGTTCTAAAAAGGTGCAGAGAACGTACACTATTTAATAAGCAGCGCCCCATTTTGGTTTGAGCAAGGAAACCTTTCCTGAGTGGGTTGCAGCTTGGAATGCCTGATTTCTATGCCCAGTTTAGTTACAGAATCCGTCTGGAATGTTATTTGTTTGGCTCTCTTACACAGTGTACATTGTGTGTATTATCAAATAAATGGGCTACAAGCTTTATTTTAAATTCTTGGTTCCTCATATTTGGTGTAGAGGTGAAGGCATCAGGCTAGAAGCCAGGTGACTGTGAGTTCTAGACCCACTGTAGGCGTGAAAACCAAGTGGGCGATAAATAACTGGGTCAACCACCAGAAGACTGGGAGTTGTAGTCCCACTTCAGGCATGAAAGCCATCTGGGTAATCTTTAACTAATCCCTGTCACTCAACCCAACTCTCCTCACAGGGTTGTTGTTGTGAGGGAAATAGGAGGAGAAAAGAGTATTAGCTGTCTTGAGTTATTTATCAAAATAATAAAGATGGGAAATAAATAAAATCTTTTCATCCTTCAGTGGTTAGGATGAAGAAAACACTGTAATTTTCAGATGCTTTAAATATACACTCAAAACATGAATAGATTTATAGTATTATTTAGTATTTCCCCAATATTGTTCTAACATGCACAAATTATTTACAATGTTTTAGTGACTTCCAATAATACCTTGAATTAAACTACATTAAAATTTTGTTCGAACTGGTTACTTTACACAGGTAAAGCGAATAAAAGCCTGCTCTTTGCAGCACAATCACCCCATCAACCCAAGGACTTTGTTTATTATTATTTTTTATGTATTCAGTTTATACCCACCCAACATCCAACTCTGAGAGGCTAACAATCCATTAAAAATAACCACTTACAAGCAAAAACAATTACAAACACCACACCATACTTGGGGTGACCAAAGAAGCACATTGAAATGGATTGCACTTACTTAATTGAATGAAGAATTTCCAGGAGGCGGTTCTTGGTTTTTACATCTTGATCCTCGTCCCCTGTGAACAGCTGGAAATCAGGGCGCTCAAAAAAGGGCAAGGTTTTTGAAAGGGCCCGTAACTCAATTAGATAGATGAAGTACAGGTTCTTCAGCCTCCTGGGACCTTCGCTTTGTGTCAAGACCTCATCAAAACGTAGCTGGAACTCTGTAACATTGTGCCCCCATCTCTTCTCTGCCCATGTGTCTTACAAAAGAAAAGAAAGGGCTAAAGGTAATAGTGAAGGTATGACACAAGAATCATTCAGGCAAGCCTCAACCATCTCATCCTAAGCAACTCCCCAGCACACAACTTGTAGACCGCCCCCCTAGACCAGGAGTGTCCAAACTTGGCAACTTTAAGACTTGTGGATTTCAACTCCCAGAATTTCTCAGCCAGCAAAGCAAATCTGGCTGAGGTATTCTGGGGGTTGAAGTCCACAAGTCTTGAAGTTGCCAAGTTTGGACACCTCTGGTCTAGACTGTGATGCTGAAATTCAGCCAAGGGTGGAAGGGCCGAAATAAATGTATGACTGTTTTATTTATTACTATTATTCTGACTTGTACAACAAATCAAAGCTATAGGAGGAAGAGGTTACACTTGCTAAAGTGACATCATCACATCAGAACTCCATTCTGTGACCAAAATGTTGTTTGTTTAAAAAGTACCTACTCATCCCACAACTAATTGCTTTTTTCTTTTATCTGTATACATAGATGAATTTCAATCATATTGGGGGGGGAATCTAATGGGACTGACTGACTGACTGACTGATTCATTCATTCTTTCTTTGTATGGCCACTTACCTCTCAAGCAGATCTTAGGGAATATTATTACAGAAAGTAGGAACTTATACAGACAAAGCACATTTTGTAAGTCCCATCAAATGACATTGCTTAATGGATGAAATTTGACGCATTGCCAACTTCTATATTTAGGAAGATCCCGTAAAAACAGGTTGTTCCTCCAAGTAAGGCACCAGGCTAGGCGACTGTGAGTTCTAGTCCGATTTTAGGCATGAAAGCCAGCTGGGTGACTTTGGGCCAGTCCCTATCTCTCATCCCAACTCCCCTCATAGGGTTGTTGTTGTGAGGAAAATAGGAGGAGGAAGGAGAAATGGATATGTTTGCTGCCTTGAGTTATTTATAAAAACAATAAAGACAGGATTAAAAAAAACCTAATCTAATCCAATTCTGTATGTGATATTGTTTTTAGAGTGAATGACCTTTCTCCTTCCTGATGTCTGTAGGTTTTACAGTATCTTTTTAGTGGTGAGTTTGTAACTGTGTATTGTCCAGAATAGCCTGGACTTGAGCACTCCTATAAATCAAATAAATCAAACCTATTTCTGTTTCATATATTTGCCACGTTTCAGTCACTAAGGGAGTTTTTCCCACCATCTTCAAAGACACACATTTATTTGCTCCCATGTGTCTTAAATTCACTGATAAGGGTAATCAGAAGACTCAGCTACTCAGCTAGGGACCTCTTGACAGCATATGAAAAACAAAATCATCCAGATCAGGGAAAACAACACATAAATAAAATATGAAAGAAGCTTCTTCGCCAGTATGGCTGATCCAATTAAATTTTGATCCTGCTGAAAGGTGAAACAAAATTCAAGGCATTCTATCCTTCTATGATCTCATACTTCCTATTTTATGTGCGGTTTGGCTCTTTCATCCTGCATTTTATTACCTCAGAACTTCTCGTAAAAGTTCTGTTTTCTATTTTGCTCAGTCATTTGATTAAGTGAGTATTGGGGGGTGGGGGATGAAAAAATCTGTGAACAGTCATAATAAAATCTGACAAACTTTGTTTTCTTTCTGGCCCAGAAGCCATAGATCTAAATAAGCCTCACTTTCTTGCCTCCAATGCTAGAGTCTTTCTACACACACACAATCGAGAAAGTACAATCAAATGTGTTATGTTCAATACACGAAACACCTTTAATCTGGTTACTGAATGAACGCATGTTCTGACTTCACATAATACTAAATCTTAAACCTAACATATCGCTTGGGTTTGCACAACCAATGAAAGAAATCAAGATTAAAACTAACCCAACTGGGACTTCCGGTCTGACTTCAGTGACTCAAGGTGGGAAACACGTGAGCTCTGCGGTTTTCCCCTCGGCCTGCCGGTCTGAGGGCCGTATGGGGGCCCAGGTCCCCTCAGAGGGGGACGAAGTGGAGGAGCGCGACAGGAAGGGTCGAGGGGGTGCATCAACCCCCTCCTCACCTGTCTTTTAGCTCCAGCTAGGATCGTCCAGGACAGTGCCAAAATGACGACCAATTAGCTGGAGTCACACCGGAGAAGCGAGCACAGGAGGAAGAAGGGAGGAACCCAAGCGGAAGCCAGACAGGGCCAAAAAAAATTAAAAAGCAGAAATTGATCCCCAGCAGCCAGCCAGGACTGGGAAAAACGCATATTGAATGAAGTGGTGAAGGAAAAGGGAGGCGTCTGACCGGGAGAAGGTACTGTTCCTGGAACCCCCCCAGATTGGAGTTAAAAAACTGAAATATTGCCCGAACCCTCACAGAACTGAAACGGGTGAAATCTATTTGACTTTTATCTTTGAATTTGAACTATTGCGGAGATGGAGGGGGGAAAGAACTTTGTGGCTTTGCAAGAACAACTGAGCTCAATTAAAGATGATACTATGGAAATAAAAGGCATAGGGATAAAGATGATTGGACTATTAAACAAAATAAAAAACAATAGAGAAAATGGAGGAGGGACTTGGAATTCGAAAGTGAAGAGTGGCCGATGATGAACGACACAGAGCAGGGGGAGGAGAAAGAACAAAAGAGTGACGAGAGAGCAGGAGATGGAAAAACGGGGATGAAAAGGAAGAGAGAGTCGAGCGACATCCAGCAATATTTGCTGAGAAAGAAGAAAACATTGGAGAATCTCAAGACACCTAGCCAACCAAAAGCAAAGAATCATCAAATTAGCATATGCGGAGTAGAAGCAAGCTACAACCAAAGAATAAAATCAGCAATGAAGATAGAAGAAAAAGACAAAGAACATAGAGAGGGCGGGGCTGGGAAGGAGAATGAAATCCAAGAGGGGGGAAAAAGAGGAACAGACCATTTAAAACGTAAAAGAAGGGATGAAGGCTGATAAGGAGTAGTTTTAACAATGATAGACCACCAGTGTATTAAGTAAAATTCTTTTTTTTAACTAATATGAAATTTTATAAAATATTTTAAACATACATTTTGGAAATCTTTTTATATACATAAATATTAATTTAAAATGTATTAAATACATTGATCTATCATATGTGGAATGAAGCAGGAAAGGGGAATTTATTAATGAATTTTTTTTAAGGGAATAAAAAAAAATTATATAAGAATTTAAATGCACGGGGCCCAAGAAGCAACAACTAGACAAAATATATGTATTTATTAATTTAAATTGAAAAATAATAAAAATTATACAACAAAAAACTAACCCAACTGATGCTATTAAGCAATATCCTACCATATGCCTGAAAGGGAGGGCCCACAGTTTACGGATAAATCATTGGTGCTTTCTGCTAAAGGTCCAAATTCAGTTCATACTTTTTAAAAAATTTAGATTCTTTTCATGACAACTCAGATGGTCTAGCGACCGGTATTCAAGTCTGAGGTTCACTGGATTACACTTAGTCCTTGACTTATGACCACAATTGGGACTGGAATTTCCATCATAAGGAATTTCCATCACAAGTCGTTGAGGTTTTAAGTCAAGTCACCATATAATTAGAGCCAATTTTATAACCACTTGTACAACAGTTGTAAAGTGACTCCATGAAATTAAGAAAATCCAGCTTGGGATTCTTTT
This sequence comes from Boaedon fuliginosus, assembly GCA_027560395.1. Classification (NCBI taxonomy): domain Eukaryota; kingdom Metazoa; phylum Chordata; class Lepidosauria; order Squamata; family Lamprophiidae; genus Boaedon; species Boaedon fuliginosus. The sequence continues at coordinate 341,936 of JANHGC010004400.1, read as the reverse complement.
GCCATTTTATTTACTGGAATCATGCTAAAACCAAAACATTGCAGTTCACAATCAGGGGACTGCAGGACACTTACAACCTGTTATAAATGTGAGTGGGTGGCCAAGCACCCAAATGGTTTGCAACAGTCATAAGTGCAAATACAGGTCATGATTTTTCCCAACGCCGTCCTAACTTCAAGTAACTTCAAACAGTTGTTAAGCAAACAGTCCTAAGATCTCAGATGGGAGGCTGTTCTAAAGGACGGGGCAGCCACTAAGAAGATGCTTCTCCAAAGTCCCATTGACAACATTTAAGGGAAGGGACTTGGAGTGCACCCACCATATTTAACCTAATACGAGGGATAGATACTTCCAGGAAAGGCAAACCCACAAGTAATTTGTCCTTGTGCCATGTAGCAATACAGGTAGTCCTTGACTAATGACCACAATTGAGCCCTAAAACTTTGTTGTTAAGTGAGTCATTTGTTGAGTGAGTTTTTCCCCCTTTTATGACCTTTCTTGCCACAATTGTTAAGTGAATCATGGCAGTTGATAAGTTATTAACCTGGTTGTTAAGAGAACCTGGCTTCCCCATTGACTTTGCTTGTCAGAAGGTTGCAAAAGGGGATCACATGACCCCGGGACACTGCAACCGTCGTAAGTATGAGTCAGTTGCCAAGTGTCTGGATTTTGATCATATGACCATGGGGATGCTGCAAAGGTCGTAACTGTGAAAAATGGCCATAGGTCACATTTTTTTCAGTGGTGTAACTTTGAATGGTCACTGAACTAACTATTATAAGTTGACGACTACCTGTACTCAGAGGGCCTTGCTGTTCTTCAGAATCCTAAATTACTTGAGATCAGATTATTTGATGGTTGCTGCTTGTCTCATAGATGCACAGCTACATCCAACATCATCAACAGAATTTCTCCTCCTAATGAAGCAGCAGTGGAGTTGACAAATGCATTTCAGTGATGGGAGGCCCAAGCATTGTGATCTTTTCACTTTCTTTCTATATTTGAGTCTTTTATACAGTTTTATTATGATACAGGGTTTTGTAAGGAATCCCAAAAGGATATTTTGGGTGTCAAAGGAAGTGAAGTGAGATCTTAAGAGTTCACAATTGCCATTGTGGCGATGGAGCAGAAGTCTTGGCCATGTGATTCTACTCCTCCCTTTTTCCCCCGTCTAGAGGTTGGAAAAGGCTGCTTTTGAGCATTAAGAAGAAAGTGAGGCCACCAACCTTGCAAAAGGTATCTGGCACTGAGATGAATGTTGATGCTTGCATGAAGACCAGAAATAAGTTTGTAGAAAGCTCTCTTCTCTACACAGAGATCTGTAAGAAACATTGAGAGAAAACTATGGCAATTTGAAAGGTAGACATTTAATTCTGCAGTGTATTCAATGTTGTATCTCCAATGCAACTCACAGTGCATTCGTTAAAGTAGTAAAAAAAAGCAGTTACCTTGCAACCAGCTGTAAAACATATTCCCTGGAAAGAGAGAAAGAACCATCACAAAGGTTTTCTCACCACAGAAAGATAACTATGATAGCTTCATTTGTTGCATCTAGTGCCAAGGTTGACTACTAAAGTATATGAAGAATAGCAGGGTCTCCTCTCAACATTGCATCTCATGGCCCTGATGTAGGTACATCCATGTCCTCCTGCTGCACACATTAGTAAAATGGCCTTAATTCTTCCACTTCTTAGCTCCAATCCTATCAGCTAATAGATTTGTACATGCTGGCAACATATTCTTCCAACAGCAAAATAAAGGAGTGTTAAGAAGAAGGATGAACTCAACTAGGTCCTCACCCAGAATAGTGTTTATGAACCTGGCACCTTCCAGCTAACATAGCCAAGTCCTAACACATCTGGAGGGCACTTAATTTTGGAAGAGTGAGTATGAAGTGTAAAGAAGGGAAGAAGAAATGGCAGTCAGTGTGCATTTTGCTAAATCCTGACAATTTTTTTCCCAATGACCAAATAATTAACATCCGTTAATATATCTATCCTCTTGGATATTGCTGGGAATGCACTCACCTTCATTTTCTCTTGCTCCTGTAAAAGAAAATTAAAAAGGAAGAGATTACATTTCAATCAGACGAAATGTCTTAAGTTATGTTTAGGCTACTTTTATGGATATGAGCACTCTGATAAAATCTTAAATCTATTAAAGAGAAGTGGGGTGGGGTGGGGGGTGTTTGTATGTGCTCTATGCAAACTTTCAGTTTGAACCAATCTAGCTCAAACTTTGCAGACAGATAGCTAAGCATAGTAAGATCAGCACTGTTGGGGTCACCAAAGGATAGGGGGCCTTTTTACCCACCCACCCCAAAAAGGGGGCAAAGAGAACACTCTTAATGAACAAGGAATAATCCTCTACTGAGC
>JANHGC010004400.1:288587-298605 GCA_027560395.1 Boaedon fuliginosus | reverse complement strand
GCTCCGTGTTCCTGCTCTGGAGACGCGTGCGCATGTGCGTGGGGTGGGTGGAGGGGTCGTGCATGCAAGCACACGTGACCCCCCCCACTGCCGGTGCAGGCACGTGCGACCCCCCACCCCACCCCGTGCGCATGTGCGCGTGTCTCCAGAGCTGAAACACAGCTGATCCGATTATCAGCTGTGCTTCGGAAGAAGGGCGGGAGACCGTGCGGGGTGGTGGGAGGGCTGTGCGTGCGCGTGCATAGGCATGGGGTGTGTGTGCAGGGCATGTGGCCTCAACAGCTCTCTCGAAGGATGCAAATGACCAGCTGTCTGCAAGGAGTATAAATCTTTCCTTTTCCCCACCATCCAGTCAGAGCTGAAGAAGCTTCTTGGATGAGAAGCGAAGTGTCTTCATAGAAAAACCAGAAAGTCCAGCTGCCTCTTGAAATAAAAACGCACCTTTGGGTCTATTTCTAAAGGCTGTTGTAACTTTTACTTAGATAATGTAAGTTAAATGCGGTGACTAGTCTCCGTTGTATAGATGCTCTTACAGCAATCCTCTAGGGTAAGTCTTGTTTGGAAGCTCAAGAGAAAAAAGGGACCAGAATGAACAGGAAGTGATTTGAACAGAGAACTTCCTTAATTTCAGAGCTGAAGTCTTAATTACTGGATGTAGTAACCCTTACAGAGCTGCAAATACTTGTATATTATTAACATACCTCCTATACATTGTGCCAAAATCCCTAAATTGAACTTTTCCTTCCCTTAACTATCTCTCATTATCCAGCCCCATGTAACCAGTCAGATTGAGGCAAGAAGTTTTTCTAACGGTGAGTCCAAGGGCAGTTTGGTATGTGGCTCCTTCTTCCACCTGGGTGACCTTGAAGCAGCTTCTCGGGGTGATACAGCACGTACTTTCGCTTCCCCAAGCATTCCCTCCTCCCCCTTCTCCACAGTTCATGACAGTCTCACCGCATGCACAACCAAGCATATGGCGGCAGCTGGCTGGCTGTGTCATGCTGCCCCCCCCCAGCCTGAATCTATGGAAGAGGAGCTGGAACTGGGGCCAGCAGGGGGCAACTTCAGAGGAATGTGGGGAGGAGCAGGCCGAGGCAGGCCAGGGCCTTTCAGGATTAGGACAGCTGGTAGGCAGGGAGGAACAGGGACATGGTGACCAAGAGAGGCTAAGCAGGAAACATGAGAGACAGAGCTCAGGCGATGAGCAGGGACCGCCCCCTCTTGATCCTTGAGCACGGAGAGTGGAGAGAAGGCGAGAACAGCACAGGCTGACCTGGCTACTCGGGAGGAGAGCGCCCTGCCCCACCCCTCTTCACAAGGCACATCTGTGGACTGAGACTTAAGGAGGCGCTGTGGCGAGGGGCGTTTGTCGGGAACAAATGCTGAGTTCATGGAGTTTTGAGTGCTGAGGTTTGAACTTTCCTGAATTCCTTGGATTCTTTCTGAATTTTTGGATACTTGCCTTGCTCCTTTGATTCCTGGACTCTCCTCGGCTTGCCCTGCTGGATTTCTTGCTTTGCAGCCATGGTGCTCAGAGCGTTGGGCTGGACTAGTTGCATCCAGAGGTTGCTTCAGCGATGTGTGTGTGTGTGTGTGTGCGTGTATGTGTGTGAACACTTCGCTCTGGGACTTGCCAGAAACATGGGAGTGTTTGGGGACATTTGGAGCAATAAAGGGGTGGTTTGAACTGCCAGCTGCCTGTGTTACCTGTCAGAATATGCTGGCCTGGCTCACCAGGATTAAAATTGGCGGGAAAACCTTCCCACATGAAGGGGAAGCGTCTCCTGTTCCTGAGGCGATCTTACCTCATCTCATCGCTTCTCTGCTGCTTCTTCCTTTTTTTAATATAAATTTTTTATTGTTGTTACTTTAAAAGAAAAAACATCATCATCATACTTTCTGTTGCCAGGAGTTATACTTAGTATATATTCAGTGATCAATACATTTCTATATTCTGACTATAACAATTACATTTTTTCCATATATTCTTACTATTCATTATCATTGTCGCTTAAATATAGTGCAATTAAACTTTACAATATCATTATATATTCTTTGTTTTCTAGCCCTTTCCCATAATTCTATTTTCCAACCAATTATAAAATACATACCATGTCTTATAATATTCTGTATCTTCCTTTTCTCTGATCGCTAATGTTAATCTATTCATTTCTGCACATTCTAGTATTTTATTTATCACCATCTCTTCACTAGGTATTGTTAATCCCTTCCAATGTTGCACAAATACAATCCTAGCTGCTGTCAGCACCTGAACCATTAAGTATGTATCTTCTTTGCTATATGTTCTGGATATTATTCCCAGTAAAAATAACTCCGGTTTCATCTCTATATATTGCAATGTCATTTTTTCTGACCATTCTCGTATATTCAACCAATATTTTTTTGCATGTTCACATGTCCACATATGGTAATATGACCCAGGTTCTTGTTGACATTTCCAACATTTGGTAGATTTGTTTTTAAACATTTTTGCTAACCTAACTGGATCAAAATGCCATCTATAAAACATTTTATACAAATTCTCTCTATATGCTGTTGAAATCGTTAATGAATAGTTTTTCTCCCATAGTTCTTCCCATTTCTCTAATTCTATACTATAACCAAAGTTTTTTGCCCATACTATCATTGTTTCTTTCACTTGTTCTTCTGCCAAATTGAATCTTAATAAGTAATCATATAATTTTGTTATCAATTTCTCATCTTTCCCTGTCAATATTTCATCTAATTCTGAATTCTGCACATGAAAACCATATTGCTTTTTATCTTCTTTGTGTCTTGATTGTATTTGCCAGTATGAGTACCATGTAATGTCTAGTCCTTTAATCTAACTACTTTAAATGAATAATAATTTTTGAAAAGAAGCAACAAACATTGGATTTACCACTAAGTGGACTCTGTCCATTATTTAGAGCAAAGTCCATTATTGTCTGAAATTTAGGCATTAACTTAGATATAATGTAGTCCTCTGTTAAACTGCAAACTGCTAGCCTTTAAATTGAGGCTTAACATCTTAGCCAATTTCAGATGGTTATTGTGTTCTCACAAGAACACCGTATTTGTTATTAAATGCAGGTTTCTGTTTCTGTTTTTTTAATCAGTAATACTGCAAAATTAATTTATGGTATAGTGCAGCAATGGTGAACTTATGACACATGTTTAAGGCGGCCTGCCCACCCGCCTGTAGTCCATGGCGGTCTCTCATAGCCTTTTTGGAAGCACAGCTGCTCTGTGTTCCCGCTCTGGAGACGCGTACGCAAGTAGGTGTGTGTGTGTGTGTGTGTGTGTGCGCACACGATCAAGCGCACGTGACACCCCCCACCGCCCGTGCAGGCGCGCACGACATCACCCCCACCTCATGTGCATGCGCGTGCGTCTCCACAGCCGAAACACAGCTGATCCGACGATCAACTATGCTTCAGAACAAGGGTGGGAGGGTACGCGGGGTGGTGGGAGGGCTGCGCGTGTGCATGCACACGCATGGGGTGGTGCAGGGGCATGTGGCTGCATGCGCGCGTGCACCCAGACTTTTGGCAGGATGAGGTTTACTATTTCTGTTTCAAACTCAAAATTGTTTATTTACAGAATGATCAGCATTGGAACACTGAGTAAGGTCAGAATTGTTGCAAACTAAAAAAGGCCTTTTAAGTTTAAGATTTAGATTTCAGATTTGAAACATTTTGCATTAGGGAAAATGTTAGTGATTTGCTAGTTTTCAAATAGATGTTTGTTTCTATGGAATTGTGGAAATCTGTTTTAGAGACAACTAGTAGGCAGTTTAGAATGTGCATCTCAAACCAATTCTCAGGATAATAATGATAAATTGTTGTTTTTGCAAGAATCATGTAATTTTGAGCATTTAAATTAAGACTTTAGCCTATTGCTTTCTGATTACTCTGATTCTCTTTGTGATAGTCTGTAAGAGAATATTTCCCATTTCTTTGTCTGAATTTCTCACTCTAGGAGGAAGGACATTTGTCGTTTCTTCATAATTTCATATTCCGGCCAGCTCTTGCAAAGCAATGGTTATAGTGGGCATGACAGTCTTCTTTTTCTGCTGCTGCTTTTTAATAATTGTTTTTTATCAGTTTAGCTGTATATTTAAATGCCTTCTACTTGTGTCTGAAATAAATGCTCGGCAAGCCTATGCTGTACATTTTCATCTCGGTTGTTATTACTAAAACATATAATTTGCTGTTTGCTATCATTATGCATTTCAAAATATTTATATTGCAATACTGCTCTCCGCTGTAAGGACAGATAATCATAAGATTTATTATTAAATTTCTATGCAATTTTGTTCACTAGAAGTCATATCAGATGAACTATTATAGTGTGTGCTTTTCATTAGCACAAATATTCCAGCTAATCTGTTTTTTTTTCACTATATATCGGCCTGACATTTGCAGGTTTGGGGGAATCAGTGCTCTTTTTCAGTTGCTACCTGCTTTGTACTACTTAATTCAATGCTTACATGCTGGTGTAGAATTTCTATATTGACCTTCATTGAACATGTATATGAGCAGCAAATTGATGTACAAAGTGAACTAATTCAAAATAAAGGGAAAGTTCCCATACGTCACAACCTTTTGTTAGTTTTCTTTTAACATTCTTGATGTGCTGACTTAAGAAATTGATTATTTAAGCTAGGGAGGCATAACTGGATTTAAACATTGCACTAAAATATGTGTGGCTTATTTGTAGCTTATTGTGTTGCAAGTTGATGCTGAGACTGATAAAGTGAGGTTTATAAAATATGTTAATATGATTTTAGTCAATTATGATAAATAAAGTGATGCTTAATAATGATGGTTTAGCACAAAATGTGCAGTAGACTTGTTACTAGTAACATTTCACTCAAGGCCTTGGCTTACAGAGAAAGTAATTAGATAGTGGGAGATGTGACTAATTATATTTAGGAAATTAAATTTCTGAAAATCTTTCAATTTACAACACATAGTCTTTAATATTCTTTACACTGTGTTTCCTCCTTAAAACATTTTCCATGGTTATTTACACATTTTGTTTCCTTCCCATAACCGTTCTGAACCACTAATATTTCAGGGTTTTTTTTGCAAATTGGTAATGGCACATAACCACGTTGAAGTTCAGCTGGGATTCAGTGTCCAGATTGTATTTTGGTTCATGTACAGATGAAAAATCTCACTTTGGGTGAGATTAGGAATTCTTACACCATTACAGTCCTCATAAGTGTATAGAATATTCTCCAGGATAACTTTAGTAATGAAAAATTATAAGATCAAACCTACAGTTTTGTTAGCTTGTTTAACCTGTCATTTTCATCTTGCATTTTTCCAGAACCTCACTATTTTGACTGGTCTTATATTCAAATGAGAAAATGTGTTTTGTTTTCTTCCATTTAGGATTGGACGTATCCAATGAGAAGAGAGATGCAGGTATGAAAGCTTTATTTACCAGGTATTTGGGCTGCTGAAGGTCTTTATGAACATGTATGCTGATATCTAACATTAGGCAATGGAGAAATTGATGTGGCAAATTCATTTCATGTTTGTTACATATTGCAAAGAATAAATAAAGGGTGAGGGGGGGGAGTGCAGCAACACTAAGGAAGGATGGTTCCTATAAAATGTCTGGGAAATTTTCCTAAAAAGTAGTCTTTTTATTATCTACTTATTACTGTAGATTTGTAACCAAGAAGCTCAGGGTGGCAAGAGATTACATTATTATCCTTTTGAAAGATAACCATTTGAAAGAGTTACAGACTCTAGACCCTAATTTGGCCTTTTCTTCTGAGCTCTACAGATAGTTGCTAATCTAGGCTTTTCCAATAATCACTGCCTCTGCCAGTCCTGAGGATTATACATTCTGTATACATTTCTGTCACTCTGTTCTCTGAATTCAGAGGATTGGAATATAGCTAGATACTCAAGCCTTGTGGAGCAATGGATTATTAAGAATGAATTGTCACAAAATAGTTACCACAGCTATTTGCAAAATTTCTCAAAACAGAACAGAAGTGAGGCTATCATAATTTTAAAAAATCTTGTTCAAGAATTCTAGTCAAGTCAACAGGTAGGTTTTAGTTAAAATCTTAATTCCATTTTTCTGAACCCATAATTTTTTTATTTCAATGCCCATTTCACAAACGACAAGTTGAATAAGATACTTATGCTACCAGAAACGAAATGAAAAGCAGAGATAAAGCCTAAAGTCTAATTGATACATACATTCCCAATTTCCCATCATAGGCAAAATATCCATGTGTAATGTGTACCACACATTCATGCCAAAATAACCAGACAGATATGCACATACACAAACCAGCACAAAAGTTTTATCACACCAAAAAAAAGAGAATCACTATATTCTGCCGATGCACATTTTTAAAAATTGGGCAAGTGTATTTAGCTTAGGCATTTAATCTTCATTTCATTCGTAGCCTCTCAGAAAATCTGTAGTCCTTTGGGGATGCTTTGTGCCCACTGTCTAAACTGGTATTTTTTAACCTTAGCAACTTGAATATGTGTAGACTTCAACCGCCAGAATTTTCAAGCCAGCATAGCTATCTGGGAAATACAGATAGTTGAGCTCCATACATCTTCATACTGCCAAGGTTGAGAAATGCTGCACTAAATATAAACGTTCTTTTTTCTGGTTAGTTGGGCACAATTCTGTATAAAGCTCAAGGTTCTCTATTAACTTTTTTTGAAATTAAATACATTTTTCCAGACTATATCCCACTCTCAGCATGAAAGTTTCACTGTTAACATTTTGTAGCTTTAAAAAAGCTAAAGAACCTAGTGGCCACATAAGGAGACATAAGCATTAAATTAAAGAACACAGGAATATACATTGTCTGGGTTGTTTTGCCTTTAACTGTTGTATGGCAGGCAGAAACTCATTTTCTTACTAAAAGATGCCATGAAGAAAAAGCATGGCCTACTGAATTTTCTTTATAGGTAGGAGCATCACCAAAAAAGTATTTTCAGAAATGGTTCTACAAAAAAGTATAGAAGTGTATTCATCTTGGTTATAAATTAAAAATAATAAGATGATATTGACATGAACAGGAAAAATAAAATTGTGAAAAATGGATTTGAGTTAAACATGTAGTTTTTTATATATATAGGGACAGTTTGAAATAACTTGAGAGGTGTGTATGTTTTTCTTCTTTCAAATGAAGGTTTTGAATTTCTTCTATGGATTACAGGATTAGTCCGGAATGAGTTTGAGGAGGAAAAGAAGCACAAGATATTATAGCACAGAGGCAATCAGTTCTTGGCATTTTAGTCTGGGTTGCAATCATACTTATTTCATATTTCCTTTCTTTCTTTTTCTAAGAAAAATGTACCAAGTGACTTCACAGCAAAAAGAGCAAATTCATAAAATTTATAAAACAATTATTGTACTCTGCCTGAGTTCATTAAGCCTGACCAAACATGAGGTTGTTATTTGAATTCTGGCATGGCCTTTGGGCATGGACATCAAGAAGTTTCTCTTGTGATATATAACATGTAGTTAGGCTGTGAAGTATTTTCTTTTAGCCTTGTGCTGATTTACAAGAAAATAAACCTGGCTTTTATAAATCACCTAGTGGCTTGTTTTTTCCCTCAAATGTTTGTTTATTAGGGTCAGAAGTAATTTAAGACTAATTTTGATATTGCAGTAATATTACACATTAATGTTGTACCTTGTAAATTTTGTATGTGTATTTGTTTTCTTCCACTTGCCCACTATTCTTTATCTTTTTTTAGGAAATTTTACCTGGCTTATTCTTAGGCCCATATTCTTCAGCTATGAAAAGCAAGGTAGGTTGCCTGTAACCTTTTTACACTGAGTAGTTTATGTGTAAATTATCTAGATGCTTTCTTTAGGTCATGTTCCTTTTCCTCCATCATTGTGGATTTTTGTCATGCATTGAAGACCTCTCTTTTTAGGAAGGTGTTTTTGATTTTGTAACAATTATACAATACACCTTAATTGTTAGAAAAGATATTTACCATGTGGTTCTTTATACCCGTTAAATATTGTTGTAGCATTTTAATTTTTTGCTTAATATCTCTGATTTCTGCCTGGGGAAAGGGGTGTAGGAAACATTTCAACAAAAATAAAAACATTATTGCAGCATTGATTGACCTTAGAGATATTTATACTTTCTGCAGATACACTGTTTCATTATAGAACAGTCAGAAGACTGAAAATCCTTCTAAAGTTCATATACGTTATACACTCTTCATGGTTTTTAGCTTTGGCAAAGAGCCTAACCAATTGAGCTCTTATAGAGATGCTGAATATTTTCAGGCAGGACATATATTTGGAGGGAGTGTGGGGAGACATACTCTATATTGCTATTTTAGTGTAATTTTATTATTATTTTATTAAATTTGTTTAATCTCATGGCCATCTCATATATAACTGTAATAGTTAACTAACTGTTAGCTACTAAAATGCAGTTCTATTGTTTTAAATTTTCTTTCTGGCTTGGTATCAACCATATGTTGAATTTTTCACTTGTTTATAATTTCGTTTTGTAGCTACCTACACTTCAGAAACATGGGATCTCTCATGTAATATGCATAAGACAAAACATTGAAGCGAACTTTATTAAACCAAACTTCCAGCAGTTATTTAGGTAAGAAAATCTTAAATAGATTCTGCTTCATTTTTAGGATAGTATATGCTATATCATTTATACACTCTTATAAGTTTCTTCGTATTTCACAGTAACTGACACATCTCTTTACAACACAATAACATGTGCTAATAGATAAAAGTAGTAGAAAGAGATGTGTAAGATTATCTGTCTTCTTCCTTACCTAAGATGAGAATGATACCAAGAGGAAAAATGAGATAAACTCTTGAAATGTAGTATATGTCGTGGTGGTATACTTTATGTTCTATCAAATATGTAAAAAAAAAGATTTTTTTTACATTATACATTTCTAGTTTTTATAATTCCTAACAGGTATTCAGGTGACTTATAAATCTTTATTCCAAATGTCCAAATGTTTCATATGAAGTGAGTAGGTTAGTTCTATTTATAGTATCATTTTATATCTTTAGGGTAGGCCCCAATCTTTGGGCACCAGGGACCAGTTCTGTGGAGAGCGGTTTTTCTGTGACCTGGAGAGGCCATGGTTTTGCGTGCTGCCTGCATCCCGTGGACGGGCTTCGCTTGTTTGCGTGACCTAGTTTGTGGCATGCTGCAGCCTGGTCCATGGACCAGGAGTTGGAGACCCCTGCTCTAGGGCTTTAGATTTTAAATACAGTCAATGGCACACATTTTGATGTCAGCTTTATAAGTGAACGTGAGACACCTGTCTTTTCTTTAGAACTTGATATACAGAATTTTTCTAACTTCCTAAATTAGTTGGTTTTCAGTTACTTTTCAGTTGCTTAACTCAGATATTAGCTACAGATTTCTGTTAGTGGTTTAATAAGAATTTTCATTCAGTAACATATAAATACCTTTCATTACAGATGATAGAAGTAATGGTAATTCTTCTACTTCATAAAGAACATTCCATAATGTGTTCTGCGTTTTTATGCAAACTTGAAACTGGAAACTCCAACATTGCTACTAACTTTTTCTTCTGCTAGAGGCTTTGAACAATTAAGCTACTAATTTATAAACCACTAGCTGATTAGCCGGCCTTGCTCGGGGTTTTTTTATTTTATTTTAAAAGAAGTATAATTGTGGTGGTGGTGGTGAGTGGAAAGTGGTTTTAAAATCTGATAGGCAATAATAGTAAACTCAGTTGGTTTCCCCTTCTTCCTCTTCATCTCCCTCTTCATCTTCATCCCCCTCTTCTTCATGTTATTTCCCCTTCTCCTCTCCTCTTTCTCTCCTTCCCCTCCAGTCCTCCCCCTGGTGTTCTTCCTCCACTTCTTCCCTCTTCCTCCTTCTCCTCTTATAGTCTTATTGCCTCTCTCCCTGGCCGCAGCAGCTCAGCTGAACGGGAGGGAAGGGGGGTATCTTTCTCTTCTGTCCTTCTTTTCCTTCGCCAAGCAGCACCTC
>JANHGC010004400.1:243537-254521 GCA_027560395.1 Boaedon fuliginosus | reverse complement strand
AGAAAGAAAGAAAGAAAGAAAGAAAGAAAGAACGAAAGAAAGAAAGAAAGAAAGAAAGAAAGAAAGAAAGAAAGAAACCCTTCCTGGATTGCACTCCAAAAATTCTACCTCAAACATAGGAAGAAAGAACACATAATTACAATATATATATAAAACCTCATAAAACATGCATTAAACATGATAAATACACTTCATATAGATTAGGCCCTGGGTATCTAAATAGTTAAATGGCTTTAGAGTTTTAATTTTGTTTTAAAAATGATTTGGTTAGCTTACATTTGTCAGAAATTAACCTGATCAGCCCCTCATTTTGCTGAGAGAGGGGAAAGAGGCACAACCTTAGGCATGGCATGAGCTGAGTTTTGGTTTTGCGTAGCAGATTAACGGAAGCGCTATTTAGCGCAGGTAAAAATGTATCTGCTAATGCAAGTTTCCATATTAAAAACAAAAGAAAAGATACACTTCAAGCTTAATTTGATTAAGCAGCATATTTCCAAGAACAGCTTTTGAGTTAAATATTAATATCACCATTTAGTTTATGTCAGTAGATCAGTCAGTCTCATCCAACTCACACCCAGCCGCTGGTCAGCTTGTAAAACATCTCTTCATCTAAGCTCTCGTTCTGATCTTTTGCCCGTGTTGACAGGAAAATGTAGCCGCCAATAAACTCATGGACCACTTTGCAATCCACTTCGGTGCAGATGAAAGAAACTCGGACCTCGTCTGCAAATTCTACAGTCACCTAGAAGTGCAAGAAATCCAGCAAATGTTTTATAAAGCTTCAGTACTTTCACTAAGCTCACACGGAGATAAGAATAAATACACTACAATAAATATAAACTCAGAACAACTTCTGTCCTTGCCCAACCTGGAGAAATAGAGGAGGGCTGATGCGTGCAAAACTGTCAACGTTTGCCAAGATATTTGAACTACCAAATTCCAGTTAACATTAAATTCATGCCCATTGTATATAGATCAGATCCTGGCACTGAATGATGAATTGAAAGCTGGTGCTAACAAAGCCTACCCAGTTTGAATGGCTTGGCAAATTGTGGCCGCAGGGCGCTGCTGCGTAAGAAGGTTCACGTCCACAGGAGATTGAGATGTAGAGCCTGAAAAGGGACCTTTGTGTTTTCTGATGACCAGAGCAAGAATAAAAACTAAGAAAGTTTAATAGCAGGGGGAACTGCAGCCAGTGTAACCTAGCAATCAAAAAGGAAATCCTCGCTTTGAAACTGACTTTTAAGTCCAGCCAGTTCTTTTGAGGCTCCTGTTTTACAAGATTAATAATGTTGGATTAGTAAGTTGTGTTCAACAGTATGTTCAACACTTGAAATGCTAAATGCCGTTATGTTATACAGCTGAACGTAGCCTCCTGGATTCCAGAGGTTACTTTAGATTATAGGATCAGACTGATTTCTCTGAGAGGCAATTCATCTGACTATTATCTCTTCTTATGATAACCAAGCTGGAAGGATTTTGAGCAGCTTTCTATTTCATTATTCAGGTTTCTTATCAAGGGAACACCACATCCTTCAACAAGACACAAACTGATTAAATGGTCAGATCATCAGTTAGTAAGTGCTGTTTCAACGGGTCACATGAATTCTTTTATCTATCAAGTTCTGGATTTCCAAAATGTTATCTAAGAGTGTGATATAAGAAGGTCTTTCTTTGCTGAGAACAACACCGCTTTTTGTGAGTTGAGAAAGATCAGAATGTTATGCTCTTCTTCCCATTTCTTTCTTCACAACAAAACAAAGGCCCACAGTCAGCTTCACAATTAAGAAGGGCTACTTAAGGGCAGAAGGAAGGAAGGAAGGAAGGAAGGAAGGAAGGAAGGAAGGAAGGAAGGAAGGAAGGAAGGAAGGAAGGAAGGAAGGAAAAGAAATAAAAGTACCACCACCAAATAAAAGTACACCACCAAAGCCTGAAGGGCAGAAATACTATGTCATACCTTAAACAACCTAAACCAAAAATTTCAGTTAACTTCAGTTAATTTCAGCATGCCCAGAAAACCTGGTGGGAAAGGCCTTGCTTACCATTTTGATTTCCCAATTCACGTTCCACTGCTTCATATTGCTGAACCGCCATGTCTTGATGGCATCACTGGTGCTAGCATCCATCCGAATCAGCCGGTTGTAGGCAATCCCAATAAGTTCTTCCTTCTTCCCACCTTGGAACCTGCAGATTTTTGCATGTTACAAGGAACATCTTCAGCAATGTTTTACTCAAGTCCCCAAAATCATAAGGCATTCAAGAATAACTGGTCTTCTGAGACATCGTTTCCTTGTGTGTGCAATCACGTAACCTTGCATGACTGTAACAGGAATAAGCCTTAAGCAAGCTTTCAGCTTCTACACAACTAGTTCTACCTTGTTTCTGCATTAATGATAACAAGACTTATCAGCTCCTTAAAGAGATATTAAGGAATCCTTGCTTTAATGTATGCAAACCAAGATTTTTGTTTTTAAAATATTTTCTGTCAGGCCAAGATGTAACAAATAAGCTCCTGTATGATTAGACACTTGGGGAATTTTTAAACATTCGAATTTATATCTTACATATACTCGCTGTCTCAGAAAACCACGTTTGCATTTGAAAACTGGTTCCCTGTAAGATTACTTAGATCACGTACTATATTACCTTTTATTTTCGTCATTCTTGTAATAAACCATTTATGAATTATTTTTAGTTTTTTTTTAAGAAGATAAAAAGTAACATTTCCCCCTTCATTCAGATTGGAGTAGTAAAGCACCCTTCACTTGCTGTGCAAAACTGAATACTTGTGCACCCAATTCAATACTTGGGTTAGCAGTCATGACTCAAGGAATCTCAGCCTTTAGGAACAGCCCACCCAAAAAATGATAGCATAAACCCTGACACATGGAATTTTGGGCTGGACATTTATGGAGCCACAGACCTTGCAATGAAGTGTGTAATGCCGAACTCTGGTAAGGACTGCCAAGCTTGAATAAACCTCATTTTGGCTTCAATGAGGCTCATCTGAGCGACGTTCTGATGGGCCTCTAAGATCCGGGCAGTGATCTGTAAGGATGACACAGAAATACTTGAGGCAACTAATCTCAATTTTAGTTACAATTTATAAAGGATGGGAAGGGAGGCAGAATGAAGGGAGAGCAGTACCAAGAGAGAAAGAAAAAAATGAGGGAGGTGATTCAATACTATTCAGTGCCCCTACTCCACTAACTTTAACCTATGAAACACCCTTTCTATCTTCTGTTAACTATCAGTTTAAGACTAACTGGGGAACGTTCTTTTCTATATGTACATTTCTTAAAACTGGGGTTTATCTCAGGTTCCTTAAAAGATGGGATATTTAGAGGAACAGTTGTAACAGCGATATATCATGTGAAATGGGAGGAAGAGGTTTCATGGGATGGAGAACTATCTGGGATTATGCAAGTTTAGTTTCTCTTCCTTCTAATGAAGAATTGGCCTTAAGGTACAAAGATACTAGACTAGACTAAACTACGAAGTTCAGCTATTTGCAGAATTAGAATTACAAAAATGGCATGGTAGTTAAAAGATAATGTATTCCCTACAGCAAGCAAAACCACACACCTTTTAATAACAAATGTGGGAAGAATTTGGCTTCCTGAATATTATTTAAAATATCAGGAAACAAATTATTTTCTCATTTGAATTCAGAAGAAATAACTGTGTGTATGCACATGGGGGTTTCTGGATTCAAACAGGAACCTTGGGCAAATGTACCCGGTGTGCTGTTCCCTTTCCTTTTCCCTATAACTGGGCTTGCCTCATACTCTTGAATCACAAATAGCCAAAGATATTGTAATCTAGCATGTGGTTCATCATGCAAACCAGGAAAATTAGACGTTAGGCAACTCATGATTGTAAGTTCATCGAAAATGTAGCATATGCCACCAGTCTTCGATTCTTCCTCCTTTTTATTCCTTTTTATCCTTTCCATCCTAATCCATGAAAAAAAAACCCCAATAAATGCAAAATGCATTTGAAGAAAATGTTTGTTGTGGTAGATGGATAAATGGGTCGGTGGGTATGCACCTGCTCTTCGTTCATTCAAAAGGGTATTAATGCACTGAACAAGTTTTCACTCACCTACAAAAAAGAGCAAAAACTTTCTAACAAGTACAGTATGACCTGGCAAAGAACCTTCTTTCCCAGCAATAATTATTACAGGAGTTGGTCTGGGGGCTTTGCTCAAAACTGGGCTTTCCGTCCTGAGGAGCCTGAAGTTTGCTCATTGTTTGCCTCCTAAGTAGGAGAAGGATGGCTTCATCTTCTCTCATTGGAGCTCTTCCTATTCTAACTCACTCCTGCCATCTGCATCTCTGGTTATCATAAAGCAAGAGATAGATGGGCATGCATTTACCACATTATAATCTACTATGGCTGCACATGTTTGATTCCTAACCACAAAACGTTAATTTTTCTCTTCCTCTGTGATGATTTATCGTGTTTTTATTATTTTTAGTCTATTGATTGACGCTATCTCCTGGGTTAAGACTTTAAAATTTAATGTAGATTAAAAATGGTAAAAGCACAGAAGAAACCATGGGAGATATACAAGCAATGTACTGCAGAAATAGAAATGGCTGCAAATTACAGTTAGCTCCTTTTAGGTTTTCTGAACTTAAAACAGTTGCATTAGAACTGTCCGTTTTTCACTGAACTGCTCAGCTAGAATATAAAAATACAGTCTAAAGCAGGGGTCTCCACCCTTGGCAACTTTAAGCTTTGCTGGCTGGGGAATTCTGGGAGTTGAAATCCTCCAGGCTTCAAGTTGCCAAGGTTGGAGACCCCTGGTCTAAAGTTCTATCTAGTTGAGCAGCCTGTTCTCAGCAGCAACCAACTAGATTTGTGTAAATAATTCACATAAGAAGGATATGATAGTCACAAACCTGTCCTCCACCAGTTATTATTTAGAACTTTGCTACCTCTGAATTGAGCAGGATTTTTCTGGCAGTTAGCACTTATTAATCATGCCCATTATCACATCTTGCGCTAGGATTTCTATAAGTTAATAATTCAATATGTGAAGAAATTTATGCCAGGGAGCAGAAAGAAAGAAACTGAGACAAGAAGGCAACAAAACAAAAGATGCATCCCATAAAAACAACATAGCACACTTCTGTCCCAGACGAAAAGATTAGTAGACATTGTTCAAGGAAACCAGATCATTCCATTATGTCTTATTTACAACATGATGGCCCAATATTACTCCAAAATACTTATTGCTCAAGATATACTTTGTCTCTTGATATGCATCTCTACAAGGTTATATTAAGAAAACAGCAAAGTCTTCATGCTTGTTTATTTTAGGTTTACTGTCACTTACCAAGTCTCTTATATAGCCTGGCTGCAGAGGACAAATGCGAAGAAAAGAAAAGAAAGCAGAGAAAAAAAAAAGCAATCAGAAAAATGGCATTAAAGCAAAGGAAGGAAAATGTGCAAATTATCAACAGTGAAACCAATTATTTAAAAAAAAATCCCCCAATCTTTCATGGGGAGAAAAAGCAGCAAGAAATGAATATGGAAATGGAAAAACATGTGGGGGAGGGGAAGCAAAAAGAAGCATAGGAAGATGCTAATTCCAGGTATGCTTCCCTAACTCAGTTCCTCTGAACCAGCGTCTCTCAGCCTTGGCTACTTGAAGATGGAGGGCAAGGCTGGCTAGGGAATTCTGGGAGTTGAAGTCCACCCAATCTTCAAGGGGCCAAGGTTGAGAAACAGTGCTGCCGATCGTTTGGACTGCATTTCTCATAGTTTCCATCCAACATGACTATGTTGGTTCTTGATGGTAAGAAACCTAGATACTACGAAGTTGGGGAAGCTACCCTAGAATATCTGAAAGCGATTTGGGTCTCTCTCCGAGTGACAGCCTCTTAGTGCTTATCCTGGTTAACTTCATAGTCCAAATGGAAATACAAAAATAAAGTAGTACGGACTGCCCTCCAATCAGAAGAAAGTGAATTTCTGTTGAGTTATCGGTTATTTCCTGATTAATATAACACACGTTCCTGGATGAACCAAAATTCAGACAAAAGTTATTCCATAATCAAAGTACAGCCTCTGAGCTTTTCCAGAGAGTAGCCATGTGTTTCGGTTGCAGGAAGAGACACAGAAAGTTTTGTAGCACTGGGCTGCAGAGGCCTGTTAATAATTATATAAAGCCCCAAGTGCAATATAACGACGGTACTATACCCAAAAAAGAGGAAGGAGGAATAACAAAAGTTATGAAGAGACATACTTTATTATGGACAATAACCCCCAAATTGATTGGAATTGGGAAATCAGAGAGAAATTGAATGCAAACAATTACAGTATTATAGCTTATATTTATATATAAGAATCATATTTGTTACTTATGTGACATATAAGCATTAGTTTAGTGACAATTTGAAGTTACAACAGTGCTGGAAAAAGTTAGTTTTTTACACTGACCATTTTTTACACTTACAACTGTTGTAGCAGTAAAATTCTAAATCTGGGTGCCTATTAACAGGCATGCATTTAGGACAGTGGCTCTGTCCCATGTGTGACCACCATTTCCCAGCCAGGCTTCCGACAAGCATAGTGAATGGGGGAAACCAGAGTTGCTTAATCATCACGTAATTCATTTTAAAAAACCTGAAGTGATTCACTTAACAACTGTTGCAAGAAAGCTCATAAAATGGGGCAAAACTCACTTAATAAATGCCTCGCTCAGCAACAGAAATTTTGGGCTCCATTATGTGTCATGGGTTGAGGGTTGCCTGCATTCAGGTTATAGCAGAAATGATAGAGAAATTTCTTGGCTCAGAATAGGCCAAAGCACATTAAAAAAGACTCATCTTTGACTGGTCCGTAATATTTTTGCATCCGTGGACCGCTAGTCTGGAAGAAGCAACATCGTCTCTTGCTTCTGAACGTTCCCTACATTCTACAAATTCCAACAAAAGTAGATTTCCTTCATACCATCACACTGCCCCCATGCCACGTGCATGTGCGGGAATAATAGTGCCATGGCACAACCTCCCAGGTTTTCTTAAAGGAGGTATATAAACACTTCATATTGAATATCCACGCACATGCGCACACACACAAAATACATATAAAACTGCCACAGTAATGACCAGGTATCTTCGTGTGAGAATTTGATTGGTCCTTGCAGGGAACACGCCGTAAAAATCAGTCAAACCATTTTGTAAGAAATGAAATTTATTGTATTCAAGACAATGTTGTTGGCAATATTGTATTCAAGACATGATTATTTTCAGGAGATTATTACGAACCGAGCTGAATTAAACCACTTATTCCACTAAGTTTTTCCTTTAATGCCTAAATCTATTGTTGTGACATTTAATTACATTTTTACTTTTGGCCAGATGGTTCCATTTCTTTTTCAAAATTCAAGTACTGTATCGCATACTGATATGAGAATTTCATGTCATAAATAAAACATATAACTGTTCTTAAAAATAACATCAGTCAGCAAGCTAGCGAATTAGGTCATAAAGAAGTCTGAGGGAAAAAGAATCCCAAGGAGAACTATTCACTTTATTTTTCAAATAATTGATCCAAGATCAAAGTCCACATTTGACGCAACCTTTTCAGGCTGCCTGAAAGCTGCCTGAATGGGTAGAAGTCCTGCCCGTTCTCCAACCCTCTTTACAAGATTGCCAAATCTTATATCTGAAGATACTTGTATAATCTCAGGATGAGACTGTGGAGCCTCACATGATTTTGGTATTTAATGGTGCTTAACGTTCCTCTCTGAGGCAAATGGGCAGTTCAAAAATGTGAAAAATAGATAAAGTAACGGACCGGACACTCCGCTACTGAACTGTAATACAAGCAAAGCTGCTCACAATAAGTTATTCCACAAGTAGGAAAGAAGCTGGAGAAGAAAGATTCCTTAAGATTTCATCAACAAATCTGTATTTGGAAGAGCAGAGGAAAAAACTGTAATCTAGTATAAAGATGCCTTTTATCACTGATTTTTCATCGAGTAGTATATATCAAGTCAGAGCAGAAAAGTCACCTAGCACATGACAATTTTGTGTTTCATGTTAAAGAACCCTGAAGGACTGACTTGTACTATATATGGAATTGTTTTCTGAATCAGCTCGAACCCAAAAAGAAGGGCTGTTGTGAGGACCAGAGCAGAATTGTTCAGAATTTTTTCTGGCCAGATGAAAAATAATGGGTTTAAATTACAAGCAGTTAGATTTTAGTTGAACATCAGGAAGTATTTCCTAACAGTAAGGAGCATTAGACAATGGACAGGCTGTATAAGGAGGTGATGGGTTCTCCTTGGTTGGATGGGGTGGGGTGGGGGGCTTTAAATAGAGGCTGGATGGCGGCCTGTCAGGGATCCTGTGGATTCCTCTGCTCGGAAGGGATTGCAACAGATCATCTCCAAGATATCTTGAAACCCTGGTGTTTCTTAGACTCAGCAACATTTAAGATGTATGCACTTCCAGAATGCCGGCTGGGGAATTCTGGGAATTGAAGTCCATATATCTTAAAGGTGGCTGAGGTTTAGAAATACTTTTCTAATCCATTCTGTGTTTCTGTTAAGATTGAAATATCAGCCAAATCAATTAGCTTGATTTTAACACGTATCTATGAGTTACTATGTAGGAAATGTATTAAACAGCAAAACAATTTTTTTTTTCAAATATACGGTGTTAATTAAAACAATCCAGACAAATGTCCAAGCCCATCCTGCCCATCCCAACTTTGCTCTTCAATTAAAGAGTCAGTGGCTTGTATTCAAGGGAGCAGACCCTCTCTGGTTCCTATGGCTTGTGAATACAGATCACTCTCAGGGGAAACCCCCTCCGAAGCAGTGGCAGATTGGGACAATCTCTTAGTGATAAGAGCAGTCCCAGCAAGTCATGTCAGTTTCGGGATCAATGGATTTGGATTGCAAAACTCCAGATGATTACTAGAGGACAGGAAAGAGTTGAAATTGCTTGCATCTTATTGCTACCATCTAATGATCAAAATTGGCTGCTGTGCTCCCTGAGGCCAGTTTTCACCAGATGTTCCATCCTGCTTCGTCATGCCAATTAAATTGCTCTATGGGTGAAATAAGCAATGCGCCCATGACCAGAGGACAGTTAAAAACCAGCAAAATACCAGACTGAAGGTGCAACTAGGGTCCCAAGGTTCCCTCCACCTCTGACTTGACCCTATTCACACCACAGTAGGAAAATCAATGTAAATAGGTCCTGAATTCACAGTAACCCATAAAGGATTCTTACCCCAACACAGGATTATAAAAACTCTTAAAACAGCAAGGAAATAATCAATAATCATTGTATAATGGCTGTAGCATGAGTTCGTAGCTCAAAACTCTGAAGACATGTAGCATATCATTTTTGATAGCACTCATTTCATTCTTTTAATATATGTACTAGCCGTTTATTAAGGCCATGCTCTTTTCAAAGGACTTACCTTATGAAAACAATACAAAGTAGTTTCAGAAATTAAAAATGCACCTTTTTAAAAAAAATCAACCATAATTCAAGTTTTAAGGCTACAAAAGCAAAGGCCAGAATTGGGTTTCTACCAAAAGGAAGAGTTAACACATTTATTTTTTTGAAAAGTCCTCTTAGAAGTGTCACCAAATAGAGAAATCTCCTTAGATACGGTTCAGTTTTGGAACACTCAACAATTAGTCTTCAGAATGTGGTCTTAAAGGACTAAGGATTCACAAATCCTGAATATAATTTGTGTCAAAATTCAAAGACCAACACTAATAACTTCAATTGAACTCCAAAATGTACTGCCAGTGTAGCTAGTACAACTTAGTGTAATTGTTTCAGCAAAAATGCAAGACGTCACATTCCTAACAAATGAAGATTTCAAGCCATGTCCAAAGGTATCCCAACCAGATTGTGTTATAGTAGTCAGAAGGTAACTAGGGTGTGCATAACCTCTGGATGGATCACACAGTCGCTAGCTGAAATATAAACCTGGCAAAAGGCACTTTTGACTACTGACGCCACCTTGCATTTCCACAGACAACAGTGAGACTAGAAAGATTCACAGGTGAAGGATCTGAACCTTCAGGGTGAGTGCAAATTCTTTTCAATACCTAGACCTTTTTAAATCTGTTTTAGACTTGTTCTCCCCATTCATCAACAAGGCCTCTGTATACCTGTACATTCACTTTTCATATAAAGGGTTCAGTAAAATATAATTCCAAATGAGTACCTGCTTGTTCTTATACTTCTTCAGGTATCTTGGAGAAACCAAGCATTCTGGATTAATGTCTGTTGTGATCTGCTCAGTAATTATCTGTGGATCTGGGTTCAGATGCTGCATTTTCAGAAAAGACAAAATGTTCTGCACTTCCAAATTATATGAACTATCTGCCATGGTTTTACCCTTGGAGGCTAGCCGACATGCTGCCATCCAGTGTGCATATTGTTTTTCCTGCAGTGTAAAAGAAGAAGCACCTGTTAGGATGGACTCTTTGGCATATTTTATTGTGTCTCCAAGGATACTGGAAAACTCTAGTCCCAACATGTTAGAAGATGCACAGCCCAATACATGCATCATATAGGCATTTTCAGATCGTGTTTCAAAACTTTTTCACTTAAATACTGATCCTAGTTAATGTAAACACCAAATTTATGCATCTTTTCAACTCTGATTTTGATTAGTACTGCAGATTTGGTTTGTATGTGTGCTTAGAATCATGTGATAAAATTCATGGTTCATAGCCAACCTTAAGGTAAAGATAAAGGTCCCCGCGCACATACATGCTAGTCAGTTCTCGGCTCTAGGGGGGCGGTGCTCATCTTGTTTCAAAGCTGAAGAGCCAGGGCTGTCCGAAGACATCTCCATGGTCATGTGGCTGGCATAAGTAAACACCAAAGGCACCAGAACGCTGTTACCTTCCCACGAAAGGTGGTCCCTATTTTTCTGCTTGCATTTTTACATGCTTTCGAACTGCTAGGTTGGCAGAAGCTGGGACAAGTAA
>JANHGC010004400.1:223274-234157 GCA_027560395.1 Boaedon fuliginosus | reverse complement strand
ATGTTGTAAGCCGCCCAGAGTCCTTTGGGAATTGGGCGGCATAAAAATGTAATAAATAAATAAATAAATAAATAATTCTTGTATCTACATTTATAATTGTTTTTTTTTAAAGAACTGATCTGATTCCGCCATGTGCTTTGAGATCAGCAGGTGGGCTCAACCGCTCCCCTATCGGGATTCTGCTCATTCTTTTTCCCTTGCTGAGAAAAGAGAAACTTTTGCCTTTACTAACAAGAGTATTCCTTCAAATTTGAGATCCAGATCCAGATCTACAGATACAGAATTCAGCGGTCTTTAAAATTTGGACAGAAAAGGGAATTCCACTGATCTGCACGCAGAGCTTTGTTTTGCTTAGCTAATGGTATTTTTCTTTCTTCGTATGTCCAAATATGCATGCATTTCTAAAGAACAGTTCTAATCTGGGATAAGAGAGCATGACTCATTTTGACTGAAACTTAAGAGTCACGGTTAAGGTAGCTTCCCGACTTGTACTATATTAGATTGATGGAGATCGGAAGCTATTAAAAAAATGAAGCTTGCCATATCATCCATTTATTTAAATACATCGCTAGATAAAAGGACCAGGATGTCAAACTCCCTCATGTTATCTAGGTATAATATAGATGACTATAACTTATTCATTTTGGAGGGGAGAGTCTATTTAAAAGAACCCTCAATTTCTTCCACTGATTCTCCCCATCCCACCTCACCCCACTCCTAGGGACAGGCACAATTTCAGCTACAGTCTCCTCAGTGCAAGGTTTTAAATGTGGAAAAGGAAAGGAGCCTCCATTAGAATAGCAAAATTTAGCAAGTTAACCAAATCAGAATCTATTTTAAACTGAAGCTACATGGACAAGTCCATATTACTTTCTTGGCACAATTTAGAAGCAGTTTATCATTGTCTTCCTCCAGATTTATAACAGTAGTGACAATCATGGCAAAACCTTTATATCCTAGAAAACACAGACAGATGGCATATTTTACTAAAACTTCTGCATGGACTCCACTGCCTATTTACAGATGTCTTGAAGGTTTGTTTACAGATTTTAGAAAACTGGACAAACACATCAAGGTTATCTCTCTTTCATCTTAGTTAAACAGTTGTGCATAAAAAGGTTCAAGAGAATAGGGTTTTCATACAGTGGGGGTGGAAGCTGCAGCTCCAAAGAAAAAAACAACTGACCTATGAACAGTCCAAGAGAGTCCACAAGGACGTGCTTGGCAAAAATACCCTAAAATTCCTTGGCAGAACTGATTTAGCATAAGTGTCCTTAAAGGACAAACTCTGAAACTGAACTATATAAACGAACCCCAAAAGATATATGCTTTGGCACCAGGTCTCCATTTCATCCTAAATGTTTACTAAACAACATAATCCCCAATTAGAAAAGCTTTCTCACAAACCCTATGGAAATTAATGGCCCTATGCAAATCATGGGTAGTAGAGAGCTCTCAGTCATTACAGCAGCGCTTGCACAGGGCTGATTCTAAGGTGTATCTCAGGTTACCTGCTTTGCCAGGAAATATCTTCAAGAAAGAGAAGGGCCTACGTGAGAAGCAATTCAGTGCTTTAATCAGAAAGTCCCACTGCATTAATATTCTGCACCAACGTTTCAGGTAGACCTGCAAAGTGGAGACTTCTATAGCAGCTGAACGCCAGATGCTCACTCTCTGAATCACTATGAAAGCTTGCTAGTGGAACTTGACAATCTGCTTTGTGTTAGTTCAATTACGCTAGAGAAAATTCCCAATGATTTTGTGCAGTACAGGTAGCCCTCAGTTTACAACTGCAATTCAGCCCAGAATTATGATCGTAAGATGCTGAAGTCTTAAGCTGAGGCATCATGTGACTAGATTTGAAGTTATGACTTATTTTTTTCCCAACGATTGTAAACATAACAAAAAAGAGTGGTCATTAAGTGAACCCATTTTCCCAAATGGCTGCTTTTTTGGCAGAAACCTGCCAAGCACCCAGAATGCAATCATGGGACCATGTGTATGTGATGACGATGTGTCTGTATGGCCATGTCACTCCAAAAACAAATCATAAGCAGGAGGTTAATCGTAACTTTGACTAGTCGCAAGTTGAGGACTACCTGTAGCTTACCAATTTAATATGGAACAGTCAATGGAAAGGACTAGCAGGATTTCATCTAATCCAGTTAAAGATTTTGAGAAACCTGTTTTTTAGTTATGAACTGAGTTCTTCTCAAACTTCCCATATATGACCAGCATGTTTCTCTTGTGTCCAGACTATTAATCTCACACTCTTGGAAAAAAGATTAAGCTCTTACTTCTCAGTTCTTACCAGAATTGTGGAGGTCTTCCCACCTTCCAGAGTAATCTCCAAATCAGAAAGGGCAGCGTCAACTTCATCAACTTCTTTGTCACTGTTATTCAAGTGATTTTCAGATGACATGATTGACAATTTATTGACGTGGTACTGAAATTGAAAAATGATTGTACGTATGTATCCTCTTGATCTGCTCAAAGGCTGGTGATAATACAATATAGCCTTCATAGCACTTGGTATAATATCTAATAAAAAAATCTAAATGACAGCCACAAGACAAGCCTGGGACATTTTATGATTTAACTCAGCTAATTCTTAATGTAGAATTCATTTTACAAATAAAACTCAATGTTTTTGATTCAATAGATACCATGATTAGGTTCATATCCCTAAGTTCTCCCTTTTCATTTATATAAGAAATATTTAGGACAGCGTTCCCCAACTTTTCTGGCTTGGTGGATTGGCGGGGATGGTAAGAGTGGCAAGCATGTGCATGCACACAGCTCCATTTCCACAAGAGGCGGGAGCACATGCCCGCTGCTCATACAAATGGAGCTTCACATGCATAGGCTCACCCACCACTTGCATGACCCGATTCCAAATGGGTCACGGTCTGGAAATAGGCTGTGGTCCAGGGGTCGGGGACCCATGATTTAGAACAAAAATAATTTTCTTTACATGAAAGGACTTGTTCCATGATGAATAGTCCCTTCACTTAGCATACTACAATGAGTATAACATTCAGTAGAAGTATATTCCCAAATATGTATCTTCTTTTACTTCTATTTTTTTTAACAACTTTAAACATATCTATACCTATATTAACCAGGAAAGAAATAGCTTAGTCTTTTTTTTACTATTTTACTAAATAGAGTACCTTACATGATAAAAGCCCTTCCATTTTTCATACTAGGTAATTCTGTTTCCACTGTTGCTTCAGTATTAACTAATGAAATTGGATATAACAAGCACTTGCTTATTATCTATAACGATTATTCTTTTAAGTGGCTGCTCAGCATTTCCACATATGGTAAAATATTAAGAGACTGAAAGTGGCTTTGATGTCCAAACTTCATTTAGTTCTAGATACAGTTAACACAATCTGCTTTGGCCTCAAAAGATTATGTTGTACCCAGAGAGCTCTAATAATCCAGGGAGATTGTAAATTCCTAGGTGGTACCCCTTTATGTATAATACATAGAGACAGACCACAAATGAGTTCAATGTGAGACACCTTAAACTGCTAGTATAGAAAGGAATTTCTTTAAAGGGGAAAAAGAAAGTACAGTGAAACATACATTAAATGTGTTTATAAGTTTGTTTGCCATGTGTGCTGCAGACTGAGAACATGGAGAAAGGGGCAAAGATATTTTTGGGAAACCCAGGAATTATCACCAGCTGCCTGAGAGGCTCAGTGCCAGAATCTTGTGGTTCAGTAACCTAATGTACTTGTCGTTTGCTTAAAAGCTAATAAAACGATACAAACATGTTTGTGAGAAAAGAAGCCAAATTCTTTTGCATGAGACATTGAAAGGAGGCAAATCTATTTTAGATTCCCTAAAAAGGTTCAAGCAAACCTTACAGGAAAAAGAGGCAATATTTGTTGGGACAAAATGTTCTAACTCAAAAAGAATACATGCAATATATGAAATTTGCTAAGGATTCTTTGAAAAGTAAAAACCAAGAGTTGAAGAGCCCCGAGTCTTCAGGGCCAACCCGTACCTGCAGTGCTGCAAACATCATCATTTCCTCTTCTGTGCACTCGATTTCTTCCAAAAGAATAGCCCATTTGGATTGTTCATATAGCTGATTTATTCTGATTGCATCATACTATGGAGACATAACCAAAGTATCGATTCGTAACCCACCCTATGGACAGTATACAGTTCTCATTACCAGAGACCCCGAAAAAACATCTATAAACCTTTTACAAAGTTCTCATTTTTACTAGCTCGTCACATGCTAT
The DNA here is from genome assembly GCA_027560395.1 of Boaedon fuliginosus. Lineage (NCBI taxonomy): Eukaryota > Metazoa > Chordata > Lepidosauria > Squamata > Lamprophiidae > Boaedon > Boaedon fuliginosus. The sequence continues at coordinate 229,895 of JANHGC010004400.1, read as the reverse complement.
GTGTCACTATGAACTACAACAGACCATTTAAGGTCAGAAGATGCAGTGCTCCAACAGAAATTTCCTTACCTCTTGGAGCTAATATTGTACAAACCTTCCCTGCTATAATTTAAATAAGCCATCTATTCCAAATATGCTGAAATTATCTCTCTTCCAATCTTACTTCCCCTAGCTGATGTAGAATTAATCTTTGCCTTAATGCTGCCTTTTAAATGGTACTCCCATCTTTTTAGCTTTTTAGCTTTTATCCAGAGTCTCTGGATTTGCCACACACTCTTAAATGCGTCTTTGTCATTCAAGGCCTCAGTGAAGTGCATTAGTGCATGTCCAGTCTGAGACCTGCAACCCTTCAAGGCACAAAGTCACCTAATCATAATAATCCATAACAGATGTCATCTTCTTTAGATTACTGCAATACATTCTGCACAAAATTGCCCCTGAACATCTTAGGAGTACAATTAGTACAAAATGCAGCAGCAAAACATATTCAGAATAGACTTTTAAAAAAATCCACACAAATTTAGTTCTGAAATAATCGTTCTTGCTGCCTGTACTACAGGTCAATTCAAGGTTTTACTAATAACATTTGAAGCCCTTTCCAGTTTGGTATCCCATTACTTTGAGGATTATTTCCCAAGCATGTACCTACCCACCACACATGCCTTGTTTATTAATGGATACTCTGGTCTCAGCTATGGTCATAAATTGAGGACTACATGTATTACATGGAGATATGAAAGACAGCCTTGCTATGTGGCTTTGGAATACCCTAATCGTGGAAGCCACAATATTACTGAAATTATGGATCTTCTGGTATCAAATAAAATCATAGCTTTTAAAATGCGATTTGGAGATTAGCATTATCATACTGATCATGATTTTGTCCCTTAAACACCCCTCTATGCTATTCTGTTATTATTCAGTTATTTGCCTTACTGGCCTTTATCTTGTTTTTTTAATGTCTTATAATCCAACAATTTCTTAGCAGTTCTGTAAAGAAATTCTATACTGATCACAGTACGCGGCCAGGTCACTAACCCACATACATGCCCTGAAAATCCTGACCATATTATAGTTAACGTAACTGTATACCTTAGGATTCAAATCAAAGAAGCTGTAATATTTGAACCGCAGTAGTAAAGCTTCATTTTCTTTCACCTCTTGTTCCATAAGTGATCTTGAAGAATCTAGCCATCTTCCAAAAGAGGAAAAAAATACTAGCTCAGTCATTACAAAGCAATGTTTTCACACAAGCAAGCTCCAAAACTAATGTTTTTAAACTTACCCCTGGTTGATCTTGGCTTTATCCAGAAGTGACTGTGGCTTATACATTTTGGCTAAGATTTCTGGGGAGGTGATTGGCTGGCTGACGGCAAGTATACCCGGATTTCCTTCTGATAAAGCACTGTCTCCAAACCAAGCTGAAGTTGGTGATAAAGGACTCCCATCATGAGAATCATAAGTTGGTGTCATAGTTTTGCTATAAAGCCCTGGACTTGAATATACATTTCCTAAATTGGAGAAAGATAGGAAGAATCAAATTAATATTCCATACTTGGTCCACTCAATTCAGAAGAGGACTTACAATACCAATAACTCCAGAACTCAGTATTTTTTTTAGTGAATGCAGCAGAAATAAGAAGGGATATCTACACTGCATGTCAGGGATACAGGAACATGTGAATATAAGGTCCATATGGCATCCAGAATTTAAATTGTGATCACATGATAATGTTTTGGAAAGTGTTACAGAAAGATGGAGTGGTCACCTATGTGATTAAGATACTAGGAAAAAGACGCATGTGATAGACAAAACCCCAGCCATTCTGTTTTTTGTAATAAGACAACTCCTAGATCATTTAGTGAAGCTGAATGGTAGGATATTCAGGACAAAGAAAAAGTTCTCCAAACAACGTATAATTTAATTAAGAAAGCTACAATTAGAAGATGCTATTTAGATAGCTTTAAAACAAGGCTGTACTTTGATTTTTATTAGTTCCTCTGGGTCCTCAAAATTCAGGAGAGATTATAAATATTGTAAATTCTGTGACTGCTCTGGAAAGATACCCCAGTCCCAAATTGTTGTGGTTCTGCTAGGGGACTTGCTGGAGGAAGAGGAGTTGGCTACTGACATTTTGCCAACAGAGGCTGGTCCCTCCACGAGCCAGCAGGAACCGGTCGGGTCTGAGAGCAGTGGGGAGGAGCCCTTAGCTGATGCCAGGACCTGGCGTTTAGTGAGGAGGGAACAGTAGCGTCAGCGACGCCGGAGGGGATGAGGTCAAGCTAAAGTTGACCACTAATTAGACCACACCTTAGAGGGGATAAAAGGGGTGTGGTTGCGAACAGCTATCCTGGGCTATAGCTTCTGTGCTTCTGCTCCGAGAAACAACTATCTGTGGATTTTGGCATCCTAGGACTGACTCTGTTTGCATTTACTGGTAATGACCCTGGACTGTTATCTGATTCTTGGCACTCTTCCCAGACTTAACTTTGAAACGAACAGCCTTTTACTTTTGTTGCTTGTTGAATTAAAACGAAGGTAGTTTGGGTTTAAAAACTAGCTCTGACTCGTGTCCTTTGGGGGGGGGGAACAGAACACAAATATACTCAGGCCACAACTCGTCTTGCCTTTAGGATTTCGCTCTCCCCTTTATCATTACTGGCCAATTGAGTGAGAATCCCCTTTTGGTTGGCTCTCCATTTTATAATTATATATTGCATTCATTTGTTGCTGTATGAGGTTTTTCTTTTTTGAATTGAGCAGCTTATACAGCTAAACAAACAAATACAGCTGTTCGTGGCTATTATTTCTCATGCACATGCATTATCTAAAATATCAAAAGCAATAGGGTTCTTTGTTGAGAAACATGGAAGGAGATATGGTATTGCTACCTGCTATAGATTTAGGCATTGTGGAAAAAGAATGTAGGTGTAATATCAGAGCTTTCCTTATACAAATGATGGAAGTCTCTAGCCTCTACTTTCAGTTAAGCAGCATTTTCCCAATCAAAATAGACAGCTCTGTAACTTTACTTCATAGTTACACAGCATATATAAAGTAGAAAATACGAATAATTTGTATTTCTAAATACTCTCTTTCTGATAGAATGTTAAAATACTGTATTGTTTAAATAGCACTCAATATACTGTATATTAACTGGTTTCCCAATTAGAAAAAAAAATCCCCAGAACTTAAATCACATATTTTGTAACGAATACCTACAGGTCAAAATACAACCAAGAAACAACTGTGAGAGACAATTGTTGGGACACCATACGGTCAAAATATAGCCAAGAAGTTCCTTGGTTTTCAGATTCATATAGTTCAGAGAAACAGGAAGCAGAAAAAACAGGAGAGGAAAGTCCTATCCACACGAGGCTCACCTTTTACTGGGCCAATGTAAAGAACATCAGAGCCTATAAGAAGGAAAGAAAGGAAAATAGAAGACAGTAAGGTGAAGGCAGCAAAAGGAATAGAGTAAGAACAATAAGGATGAAAAAAAGGCAAAGTACAGTAGTAAGATATTCAAGGATACAATCAAGAAAACTAAGATTTCAAGTTGAGATAATTTCCACTTTTTTTAAAATTTTCACATGACACGAGATAAGTTTATTAGAGAGAAGGAAATTAATCTGTTTTTGTATGAGATTTGGACATGACAAAAACTAAGCACATGAAAAGACATGACAAGAAAATACTACACATGAAAAGGAAACACTACAGTCGGAGCATGAAAATTTTACTAGTTTAAGAAAGATAGCTGAAAAAGCCCTGAAAGCAGTAATTTTCCTTTTCTGTATTCCTGAAATACACAGAAACAGGTTGCTTGGTTTCAGCTCGGTCTGTGGTTACGAGTCTCAAAACCAATATTTCTTAAAATAGTTCAGAACAACTGTACGTTTCAGCTGTATTGCTAGCATGTATTGCAATTTGCTGTCTCTACATCAGCTTGAACAGAGAGCCTATTCAAAACACTTGGTAAATAATGCTATCCTTTGTAAAAAAAAAATCCAGATAGGTAGGTAGGTGGGTGGGTGAGTAGGGAGGTAGGTAGGTAAATGGAGTGGGGGGGTGGTGCTTTGGGCACTCAGTCCAGAAAAGGTTAGCCATCACTGTCATAGGATATGATAATGAATGGGCTGTCACTGCTATGTTCAACCCAATTAAAATCCATCTAAATCCTGAACATCCATATTTGTTTCATACAATATACTGACCATATTGCCATAGGGTTATTTTAAGGTAAACTTATGATAAATGTTCAAGCAAAAATAAAAGAATCTGGAGAAAGGCCAATTCACCCTTATGCTTTCTGGTTAATTAAGACAGTAGTTAGGAAGAAAAGGCAAAGTAAATCTATTTCCACATTAAAAACTACATAGTATCATTTCAATAAAGAGCTTCATTCTATAGTATCACCACTAGATTAATCTAATACTAAATTTATTGTGACTATCAGAAAACATCCCCATAAAATATTTATCTAATGAAACCATTTTATTTGGGGATTCATTTACAATTTAGTTTTAGATGACCTATGGAACAAATAACAGGGAGAATCATTTAGAAGCAATTGTTGAAATTGACTTTAAGAATCAACAGCTGAACTATTTTGGGAGATTATAGTTTTGCTGGTTAAACAGGCAGCCACATAAATTGTTGAATAAGCAAACAAAATTTCATCCAAATATGCAAAATATTTTATAATTGGTCACTTACTGCTAAAATGTAAATAATAAATTCAAGATAGGGAATATAAGCAAAGAAAGGGAAAGATACTGATTTAACTAGGTAATTATGTGTACAAAATTGTATTATCAGCAAGTGAAACTATATTCTGAACATAAGGAACAATTTTGTTGATTTTAATATCAAAGCAGTACAAACAGACAGAATATACTCAGAATATATGACATTACTAGAATTCTGGTTAATTCACTTAAACCTGCCTAATCTGTTATCACTTTTGAAATAAATTAAGAAACTCCAACTATTTATCACTTTGTGAAATATTCTTTTTATAAAATATTATCTGTATTGTACCATATCTTGCATGAAAAAGCAACGAGTAGGCAGATGCTAACTTCAATATTTAAATGCATCCTTCTTGCAGACTATTCCGCTTAATACATTCTGCTGCAATCATGCAATTCATTTGCACAGGCAACACTAATGTTAAAACGCTACAAATTCCAGGGCCTTTTTCATTTTTAAAAATGTTAGCTGAACAGCTCCTCTCCCTTTATCTGACACAAGTCCAAAGGTTTTATACCAGGGGAACCTTTTTCTACTATGTTGCACAGCAATTGATGCAATAGGTCTGATTACAGACAACAGGAAAAAAATCATTTTGTCCACTTTTTTGATCTGATGCATATTTTCTCATATTAGCTTGTGGGACAATCAATCTTTAAATTATGCTTTTCTTCCATCTCTTAGTTACCTGTAGACAGATACTTAAATATTTCCAATTTAGAATTACTCATTAGACCAGACGGTTAATATGACAATAAAGAAAGCAAAGAGCTCCTAAATATCTTTCTGGGTGCCCAATAGTCTCCTTGCACAGCTGAACTTAAGTCTGTCTTCCAATATATGACTGTGTTAAGACCTACCATCCTCACTAGGGTAACTATTCCATGAGCAAGCAAGACCCTTTATGAAGGTATCTTCAAAATTGCATCACGTTGTATTTGTTTTTCAACAGAGTATTAGGTTTCCCTGGCTTTGTAATAAAAAAAATATTTTATCTTGCTAAAGAATATTTAATGATCCAGACTCTCAAACCAACTAGTGAGACAGTCCATCATTATTTAAAAAAAAATCAGTAAAAGCTCTATAAAATTAACAGAAATAATCATGTCACCACAGATTTCTTTTCCTTCCATTTTTAAGAAAAAGAAAAAGAAATGCTCTACCAACCATCACAGGAAAATTAAGGATACTCATATGTTCTTGGTAAAGAAAAGGTGGAGGGACGTATACAATTTTGGATAGCAAAACAATCCTTTGTCCTCCTTCAAGATTTTCCCATTGCTGACTGGGCTTCTTGGAATTGCTTTTCACTAAAGATCCAAACATGATGCTTTACAATGACTTTTTCTGCAATAATTTCTATGTCCTGTTTGCTTACTTTGTCTGAACAGGTAAAAGATGAGAATGTGTAGGGGTTGGAGGCTTCACACAGTCACTCTAATTTTTAACATTCTTATGTGTGATTGAACCCCATATCCCTTAGTGTGAAATGCTCCTTACAGAACAGGAAGATTTGAGTGGGAACTGCATACGAAAGTGTTTGAACGTGATTAACTGTATATCCATGGTCATTGTTTCAGTGGAATTTGCATTGCATGGAAAATTATTATCAGCTATTCAAGCAAAACCACACAGAATTCCTCTTTGGCCCTCCCTGCTCAACATGTGAGGTCCGGAAATGAAGAGATGAGTATGCACAAAGGACACTGTGGTGGGGGGTCAGTTTAATCCTGCTCTCTTATTATTATTATTTATTATTTTATTCGATTTATATCCCGCCTCTCTTCACCCAGGTGGGGAACTCGAGGCAGCAACACAATACAATCAAAAAACAATTCCTATATGAAAATCACAAAACCACATTC